>JAQQSK010009685.1:0-12984 GCA_028658325.1 Potorous gilbertii | reverse complement strand
CCTTTTTGCATATAATCACAATTATTCATTATATATGCCATAATACTTTTATCTTATTTGATCATAAACTCTTCCCTTGTCCATAGATCTGCCAGGTTATTTTTTCCTGTGCTTCCCTAATTTGTTTAGGGTATCAACCTTTGTGTCTAAATCATGTATTCATTTAAGTATATCTTGGTATAAACTGTAAGATATCACGTTATGCCAAGTTTCTGCCAGACTGCTTTCCAGTTTTCCCAGTAGTTTTTTTCTTAATAATGAATTCTTGACACTAAAGCTTGGATCATTGAGTTTAATAAACATTAGATTACTATGGTGATTTACTACTGTCTATTGTGTACCTAATCTATCCCACAGATTAACTACCATATTTCTTATCCTATATATATATATATATATATAATATATATATATCCAATATATATATTATTTTGATGATTAGTGCTATATAGTATAGTTTTAAATCTTTATCCTTAATTTTTTAATTAAATCTATTGATAGTTTTGAAATTTTGTTCTTCCAAATGAATTTTATTTTTTTTTTGCTCTATAAAATATTTCTTTGGTTGTTCAGTTTGCATGAAACTGAATAATTATATTGATTTAGATAGACTTGTCATTTTTATTTTATTAACTCTGGCTACCTATTTGTTTAGACTATTTAGTAGAACTCATTTGTAAATGCATTTGTTCCTGGATATTTTTACTATTGCTTTTCTGAGATGGGACTATTTAAGAATTCTAATTTCTTTTCTGTTATTCTTGGCAATATAGGTTTTTGCCATTATCCATTTCAATTAGTTTGTCAGTTTTTCTGGCATTTAATTGGGCAAAGTAGCTCCTAATAATTGCTTTAATTTAATCTTCATTGGTTGTACATTATTTTTGTTTCATTTGGTAATTTTGTTTCTTTTCAAAATTGAATTAACCAAAGATTTATCTCTTTTATTGTTATTTCAATAAAACCATCTCCAAGTTTTATTTATTTGGTAGGTCTTTTCAATTTTATTAATCTCTCCTTTGATGTTCAGGGGCCTTTAGATTTAATTAGAATTTTAAAATTTGTTCTTTTCCCTAACTATTTTTCTTCAGTTGCATGCCCATTCATTGATCTGCTCTTTTTCTCTTTTATGTATGTAAATGTTTAGACGTATAGTATTTCCTCTAACTATTGTTTTGACTGTGTCAGAATTTGAAATGTCTCGTTGTTATTCTCTTTAATAATTATTTTTGTGATTTGTTCTTTGACCATAGATTCTTTAGAATTAGTTTTCCAATCTATGCTTCAAAGGTCCTTTATTGAGTATATTTTTTACTGCATTATGGTCTGAAAAGGGTGTATCTTTTACTTGTTTTCCTTCATTTCTTTGTGAGTTTTCTTTGCCATAATAAATAGTCAGTTTTTGTGGAGATGTCATGTACAGTTGTGAAAAAATAATCCCCTTTCTGTTCTCATTCAGTTTTCTCAAGAGGTCTATCATATCCAACTTTCCTAAAATTATATTAACCTTCTTAAATTCTTACTTATTTAATTTACAGTTAGATTTATCTAGCTCTGAGAGAAGGAAGTTGAGGTTTTTATCTATTTCCACCTGTTGTTCATTTAACTTTTCCTTTAAGAATTTTGATTCTGTGATATTTAGTATTGATGTTACTTCATCAACTATGGTTCCTTTTAGCAAGAATTAGCTTCCTTGTTCATCCATTTTAATTAGTCTATTTTTGCCTTTACCTTGTCTGAGCTCATGATTGCTACCCTTGATTTAATACTGTGTCTTTTCATTTTAAATGTGTTTCTTATAAACAGTATATTGTTGGATTCTGTTTTCTAAGGCTTTCTGATTTGGTTTTCCATTTTGTGAGTTCACCCCATTCACATTCACAATTATTATTGCTGAGATAATTTCCCCCCCCCCTTCATCTTCTCCATCCCTAGATTCTTATCCCATCCCATTTTTTTAAATCCTCCATTTTTTGGGAGATTGTCCTAGCAGATTCACATAAATACTGTTAACTTCCTTGTAAGTAACCAAGTAGACACAATTTTCTCAATATATATATAAAATCTTCCCACTTGGAAATGTAAACATATTTAATGATTTCTCATTCATGATTACTTTTTTATTCCTCTGAATGTCAGATTTTCTATTTAGCTCTCAACTTTTCATCAAGAATGCCTAGAAGTTCACTATTTTATTCAATATCTACTTTTCCCAATTGAATGAGAAATCATTAAATATGCTCATTCTTTCAGAAAGTGATGCATGAATTCTTTCCCTTTCTATTTCACCCTCAAGTTCTAGAATAGGAGGATAGTTTTCTTTAATAATTTCTTGAAATGAGATGTCTAGATGTTTTTTTTTAAAATCATGGTTTTCAGGAATTCCAATAATTCTTAAATTATTTTCCCTCAATCCATTTTTTCCATCGAAATATTTCACATTTTCTTGTATTGCTTATTCTTTTGATTTTGTTTTGTTGCTTTTTATTATCATGGAATCTTTTTCTTCTACTTGCTAAATTCCAATTTTTAAGGAATTATTTTCGTTAACATGGTGTTATACTTCTTTTCTATTTTAGTCTTTCTTTTTAAGGAGTTATTTTGTTCAATGAGATTTTGTACCTCCTTTTACCACAATTTTTCACTTCTACCTTTCAAGAAGATTTTTTTTAATGAAGTTTTATATTTCATTTACCTTTTGGCCAATTCTATTTTTCCCCTCCTAAGGAACTATTTTCTTTTTTTCCTCTTCCTTTTACCCAATTCTTAATTCTCTTTTTCATAATTGTCTTGCATTACTCCCATTTCTCTAATTTTTTCCTGCACAGCCCCTATTGGATTTTTCTTTTCTTTCCTTTTTTTCAGTTCTTTTAAATATCTATTCCTTTGGTCTTTTTAGGAATTCTCTTTGTGTCTAATTGGGTTGTGTCCATTCTGAATTTTTTTTTTCCTTTGAGGCTTTGTGAATGTTTTTACAACATTATTTTCTCTTGATAATCTTGAGCCTTACTATCATCATAGTTGTTTATGGTTAAGTTATTTTTGCTACTGTATTTTTGCTCTGTTGTAGACTATTTCTTGACTTTGAATTTTGTAAGTATATTCAACTCTGGGGGTTGTGTCCACTGTCCTATACTTCAGGATTTTCTTGTCCTGCTGTTTTCACAGCTAGTTCTTACTAAGTTATCAGTTTTTCCAAGGTGTGGTCATTGCCTTCCTAGTTTGTGCTTTGATCCTTACTCAGGAAAAGCCTCTTGTTCCTTGTATCCCAAGCATTAGTGCCTCACTATGTCCTGAAACTATCAACTGAAAGAGGGTAAATGAACAAAGGAGTTGTCAAATGGCACTTTGTCCTATGCCCAGTATCTCTACAAGGATCTCTAGTAGTCTCTTTTTCACTGGATTTCCAATCCCCTTACCATCTTGGGAGCAATGAGAGCTCCTGATGCTGCTACTATTGCCTCCACTACAAATATTTGCATATTAATTTTAAAAAAATAAAAATAATTTTGTCTTACTCATTTTCAATTCCCCATTCTAATTTATCTTTTGTTATGGTAGATTTTTATTACATTAGCATTAATATGTTTTAATAATACTCATGGATAATTGTTTTGATTCAACTTTTTTTCTTTTTCATTGTTCCAAATGCCTTTCCTTATTTCTTTTTATTCTCTGTATTTGTAATTTTTATGCTGAAATAAGATTCCATTGCGATTGTATAATTTGTTTAGCTATACCTTAATTGTCACACAGGGATTATATACAAATTTTGCTTTCATAAATAAAATTCCTTTGCAAATATATGACTTCAGTGTTTCACCATGGCAGAGAGATTTCTTTTGTTTCTTAAAGACTATACTAGTGGGTTTCATGATCTGGCTGGTTCCAAAATGTTCTTAAGGCTTTAAGTATACTTCTAGTGAAAGACTTTGACTTCTCCCTGGGAACCTAAAAAGACCTATAACCTGTTGACCAATAATACTGAGTTATTTAAATTCTTCATATGACAGCATATAAAACAAAGAAAAATGCAGTTAGTCCTGATTACCATGAATAATACCCAATCAACTGTGAATAATGACTCCTGTGCAATAGTTGCATATATTCAAATTTGCAATATTCCAAGTTATACTTATTAAAATATTGTAATTTGTTCCAGTTCACTGGAAAAATGCAATGTAAACTTATATAATGCAATTAACTTTGTGCAATTCATTACTGGCACTAATGAAGACCTAGCTGTATTCCTCACTCTTGTGTAGTATTCTACTTTTGAAGAGAAAGAAGCAGTGTTATGGAAAGGGTGGAGCAAAACACTAATTTAACTGCTATAAATATGATATACATTTAAAGTGACAAATGAGGTGACACAATACTGAAGGGAATAAACCATGTAAGAAATCAAATTCTCACTATGCATGAAAGGAGAAGGAAGTTGAAGCTTAACTTCTTACAAGTGTACCAGTTATTCTTTGTTTCTAAGCAGTGAAGATTTTCAAAATCCCTGTTGATTTTGTTTGTTTGTTTGTTTGTTTGTTTATTTTAGTTTCCACAAGATTTTTCATTCCAAATTTTCTCCCCATCTCTCCCCTCCACGCACTCCAAGATGGCGTGCATTCTGATTATCCCTTACTGCACTCTGCCCTGCCTTCTATCAAACCTCTCAGTTCTGTTATCCCCAACTCCTCTCTTTTCTTTAAGACAAGATAGATTTCTTTACCCCATTACCTGTATTTCTTATTTCCAGTTGCATGTTAAAGCAGTTTTTAACATTTGTTTTTTAAACTTTGAGTTCCAACTTCTCTCCCTTCCTCCTGCCCCACCCATCCCCACTGAGAAGGTAAGCAATTCAATATAGGTTACACATGTGCAGTTCTGCAAAAGACTTCCATAAAAGTCATGTTGTAAAAGAGTAACTATATTTCTTTCATATCCTGCCCCCTATTTGTTTGATTCCCTCTATTGACGTCCCTCCCCTAAAGTGTTTACTCTAATTACCACTTCCTCCACTTTGCCCTCCCTTCTATCAGCACCCCCACTCTACTTATACCCTTATCCCCTACTTTCCTATAGTATCAAATAGATTTTCATAGTAAATTGAGTGTGCAAGTTATTGCCTCCTTAAGCCAAATGTGATGAGAGTAAGCTTCACTTATTCCCTCTCACCTCCTACCTTTTCCCCTCCATTGAAAAAGTATTTCCTTGCCTCCTTTATGAGAGATAATTTTCCCCATTACATTTCTCCCTTTCTCTTCCCAATGTATTCCTCTCTTATCCCTTAATTTTATGTTTAGATATCATCCCATCCTATTCAACTCACCCTGTGCCCTGTGTCTATATGTATATAATCCCTCCAACTATGCAAAAGCTGAGAAAACTCTCAAGAATTACTAATATTATCTTTCCATTTGGCATGTAAGCAGTTCAACTTTAGGAAGTCCCTCATGATTTCTCCTTCCTGTTTACCTTTTCATGCTTCTCTTGATTCTTGTATTTGAAAGTCAAATTTTCTATTCACCTCTGATCTTTTCATCAAGAATGCTTAAAAGTCCTCTATTTCATTGAATGACCATGTTTTCCACTAAAGTATTATACTCAGTTTTGCTGAGTGGGTCATTCTTGGTTTTAATCTTAGTTCCTTTGACTTCTGCAATATCATATTCCAAGCCCTTTGATCCTTTAATGTAGAAACTACTAGATCTTATGTTATCCTGATTGTATTTCCACAATTGTTTCTTTCTAGCTGCTTGCAATATTTTCTCCTTGAAGTAGGAACTCTGGAATTTGGTCACAATCTTCTTAGGAGTTGTACTTTTCAGATCACTTTCAGGAAGTGATCAGTGGATTCTTTCAAAATTTATTCTGCCTTCTGGTTCTAGATTATTGGGGCAGATTTCTTGATAATTTCATGAAAGATGATGTCTAGGCTCCTTTTCTGATCATGATTTTCAGGTAGTACCATAATTTTTACATTGTCTCTCCTGGATCTATTTTCCAGGTCAGTTGTTTTACCATTGAGATGTTTCACGTTGTCTTCTATTTTTTCATTCTTCTGGTTTTGTTTTGTAATTTCTGGATTTCTCATAAAATCATTAGCTTCCATTTGCTACATTCTAACCTTTAAGGAATTATTTTCTTCGGTGAGCTTGTGGATCTCCTTTTCCATCTGTCCGTTCTGCTTTTTAGGGTATTCTTTTCCTCATTGGCTTTTTGGATCTCTTTTGCCATTTGGTTTAGTTTTCTGTTTTTTAAAGTGTTATTTCCTTCAACACATTTTTGGGTCTCCTTTAGCAAGCAGTTGGCCCATTTTTCGTGATTTTCTTGCATCATTCTCATATCTCTTCCCAGTTTTTGCTCTAGTTCTCTTACTTGATTTTCAAAATCCTTTTTGAGCTCTTCCATGGTGTGAGACCAGTTCATATTTTTCTTGGAGGTTTTTGATGGAGGAGCTTTGACTTTGTTTTCTTCCATTTGCATGCTTTGATCCTCCTTGTCACCAAAGTAAGACTCTATAGTCTGTGATTTTTTTCTGGTTTTTGTTCATTTCCCCAATCATTTACTTGACTTTTGAGTTCTCTGCCAAAGTAATTCTCTGCTTCCAGTTGGATTGGGGAGTGTACTGTCAGGTGCTTGATTCCCCCACAATCAGTGGGCCTATTGTTGCAAGAAACATCTTTCCAAAGGATATTTAGTCATTGTGTATTTCAATACTCATCATAAACATAGATAAGAAGGCCATAATGAAGATTATACTCTCTTATATACCAGCATCTATCTGCAATGAATGAAAAATTAGAAAAAGCGTATAAGGAATCTGACAAGATCCTCCAAACCAAATCAATGTACATATTGATACTTGATAATATCAAGGGGAAGGTGAACATAGAGAAAGATAGAAAAATTATATTGGAGAATGTGAATCAGGATTAAGAAATTGTAGATCAAAATCATATAGACTGGCTATGCTCCTAGTCCTGCTTATCATGTATAATTTCCTGAAAATAAGAGTTAGAAGATGCTAAGCCATAATGGCCACAAAACATCATAATAAATTGTAATGACAAAATTATTACTCCTTTCATAGCTCCTACTGGATCTTGATAATTATTTTCTTTCCTTGTTATATTATATGTATTACTTTGTGGTGTGTAAAACCCTTTAAAATTATCTAATGACATACATCTAATTTGCCTGATAATTGTGTCCAATAGAAAATAATTTACCTCATCTCAATAAATGAAGTAAATACAGCATTCAATTTTCTTTTCTTTTATTAAGATATGTTGATTTATATTTAGGTCATAGTTCAACTTGGAATGGTTTATAGTATATAGTGGGAAATATGAGTTTTGTCTCATTTTTCACCATATTGTTATCCAAATTTCTCGACAGTTTATAATAAATAAAAGTTAACTTTCCTATGTTTCATAGCCATATTTTTATCAAACTATATTTTTATTGTATACAATTAGTTCTAATTTTGGATAATGTATTCTGCTTCATTCATTTATCTTTTTTAAATCTTTTACCAAGTAGTTTAATAATTATCATGTAATGGTATAATATGATATCTGTCAGCGTAAGATCCCTTCTTTTCTTTCCCTCCTTCCCACCCTATAATTCATTTGACATTCTTGTTGGATCCTTCTTCCAAATAAATATTAATATATTTAATTGGATTAAAAAACCATTGGTATTTCTAGTCATATTACCTTAAATTTATAAATTGAATATTGCCATTTTAAATGAGTTGACATGACCAAAATTGTGTATCTTGGCCAATGAGTTGAATTAAAATAATATTTTCTTAATGGCCTTTGGCAATACAAATGTTCATTTTATTTTGAAAGGACTTAGTAACTTTTCCCATTATGAGATATCATTAAAAAAACCAGATATTTCCTGAATTTCCAAATTCTGATTCAATTTTTTTGTAGCTAATTAGTTTAATTTTACTTTCTCTTCCATATATTCTCTGTTAAAGTGCCACTTAAAATTCTTGATGTGAGAGACAAATTTGATTCTACTCTCATAAGATAGATCACTATAGAAATAATGACATTATTACAGTTAGCGTCCATTTGTTACTTTCCATCTTTTTTTTTCTAGCATAGTGACTGAGATGATTTGGCTAAGCTGGATTTCAAATCAAGTGTTCTGAAGATTTGTTTTCTCCTTCATTTCTTCCCCCACCCCCACTTAATAGCATTTTGTTTTTCCCAATTTCATATAAAGATAGCGTTCAATATATTCACTATTATAAGATTTTGAGTTCTAAATTTTATCTCTCCCTATCTCTTCCCCAAGATGTCAAGCAATCTAACATAGACTATACATGTACAATTACATTAAATGTATTTCCACATTAGTCATATTGTGAATGAAGAATCAGAACAAAAGAGAAAAAGTACAGGAAAGCAAAAATAAAGTGAAAATAGTGTGTTTCGATCTGCATTCAGACTTCATAATTCTTTCTCTGAATTTGGATAGTATTTTTCATTGTGAATCATTTGGAATTGTTTCAGATAATTGTACTGCTGGGAAAAGCTAAGTCTATCATAGTTGATCATTGTATAATGTTGCTGTTACTGTGTACAATATTTTCCTGGTTCTGCTCTCTTTACTTAGCATCACTTCATGTAAGTCTTTCCAGGTTTTTCTGAAAATTGCCTGCTCATCATTTCTTATAACAGAATAGTATTCCATTATATTCATAAATCAAAACTTGTTCAGCCATTCCCCAAATGATGGATGGGCATCCACCCAATTTCTCATTCTTGGCCACCACAAAAGGAGCTGCTATAAATATTTCTGTTCATGTCAGTCCTTTTCCATTTTTGATGACCTCTTTGGTATACAGACCTAGATGTAGTATTGCTAGGTCTAAGGGTATGCACAATTTTATAACTCTTTGGACATAGTTCCAAATTGCTCTGCCAGGTGGTTAGATCAATTCATGACTTGACCAATAATTCATTAGGGTTCCTATTTTCTCACAGTATCAGACACTGAGGTCCTTACTCAAACTAAACTGCCAAGCATTTAAATTCTGCTTCAAAGGGCCCAACTCTGATGGGCTGGCCACGTTGTCTGATTGCAAAACTTATGATTGCAAAAAAAAAAAACTTATTTTATGGAGAACTCACACAGAGTAATTGTCCACATAGTGATTGGAAGAAGTGATAAAAGGACACTCTCAAGGTCTCACTTGAGAACTTTGGAAGTGATGGTGTGACATGGAAGATACTGGCACAGGATCATTCAGCATTACATGCTTACATTAGAGAAAGTGCTGTTCTCTGTGAGGAAAGCAGAATTGAAACAACTCAAAGGAAATGCTGGATGCTCAAATTTAGAGTATCCACCACAAATGTTCACAGGGACTATTTGTGCCAGCCCTGTGGGTAGAACATTCTGAGCTAGTACTGTTCTGATCAGCCACAGCTGGACACATTGAAACTTGACTCCAGCATAATCTTTGAGAAGGAAGGAAAATAATTAACCAACCAACATCTTCTCCAATGTTTATCATTTTCCTTTCCTGTCAATGATATCATTGTCTGATTAATATGAAATGGTACCTCACTCAAAAATGTGAATTTCTTTAATCAGTAGTGATTTAGAGCATTTTTTCATATAACTATAGATAGATTTGCGGGTTGTTTTGGTCTGAAAACTGCTTGTTCATATCCTTGGACCATTTAGCATTTGGGGAATGAAAGTCTTGATTAATTATATATGGTAAGAATAGAATAAATATCAGGAATAATTCTCCTAGGTAACTTTACATTTTCTATTAGCAGCTCTACTTGACTGATTCCTTGAAAATCATGCCTTCCACCAGGATAATCTTCTCACCTAAATCTCATTATATGTGTGTTCATCCTTCATTGCCAAAGAAGACCATGCCACCAGAGAAATGATGATATGACTTGCACTTGACTTTGTTTTGAGTGAGGGAGGGCTATGTGGGTCATCAGCCTCACTGCTCCAGAGCCATCTAATCCAGTGACCAGATATTCATCAAGATGACTGGAGATGACCCAGAATGAGGCAATTGGGGTTAAGTGACTTGCCCAAGGTCACTCAGCTAGTGAGTGTCATGTGTCTGAGGTGAGATTTGAACTCAGGTCCTCCTGACTCCTGCACTGGTGCTTTATCTACTGCATCACCTAGCTGTCCCTCAAAATCTCATTAGTATATTGTTTAAATCAGGTTTTCATATCCAGCACATTGTTAACTGCCTCAGTCGTGTTTCCCTTCTGACTATAAGGCTAGAGGATGGAGTAGTAAATTCCTCCCTAAGACATCCTTTATAGAAGATTCTGGTTTTCAGATAATTCTCTCTTCTCCATTGTACCTCTACTTGTTTTTAATTTCAGGAAACATCATGACCTTTGATTAAAACCTTCCTTCCCACACAATCCCACTTTTCAGTTGTTTCCTGTGTTGTCTTTCCCACGTTAGATCACAAGCTCATTGAGGGAATGTCTTTCTTTTGCTTATTTGTATTCTAAATGCTTAGCACAGTGCCTGACCCCATGTAGGCACTTAATATATATTGATTAAATTGAATTGGAATATAGAGTCCTTCCCAAATTACTTTAATGCTAATAAGATACATCTGGAAAAAGTGACCCTCTCCAAAACCTATCTAGTCAAATAAGTCTAGATACATGTCAAATTGAATGAGTAAATAAAAGGAAATAGCAGGAATGATGCACGTTGAAAAATGTCACCTAGTTTTTCAGGATATTGGAAATTTCCTGATTTTTAAAAAAATTCTGACTGTCTCTTTGAGTGGGAATAAAAGGAACGAGGCACTTATTTACCTTACTTTCCCCAATGTTGTGTATGACAGAAGGTGAAATAGTCTTAGTTTTAAACTGTTTTTAAAGTTGATGATAGATTTTTAAATCATACAATTCTCTTTGAAGTGTTAGGTTTTACTACTAGATGTAGAGGTTGGGGGTATTATAGTAGATATGCTTCAATACTATGGTAGATCATATTGATTAGTGAACAAGTATTTCTAGAACCACTACTATGTGTGAGTTATTGTACAGAAATTCCTTTCCCTGATGCAGATGAAAGTAAAATTCTTGAACATTAAGAAGACATTCCAGAGAATATAGGTAAAAGACTGTGTAGAACTAGAGTGGGTAGTTGTGAGAATTGATCTCCAGCATATGGGAGGAAGCAAAGAAGTGATTGCACAGTGTAATTGTGGTGACAATTGAATGCGTACAATTATAATAACCTACATTTCAGAATCAACAGGATAAGAGGAATATCTCACTCTATGGAGTGAGAGCTTGCTAAGCATCTAGGAATGAGATAAGTGAGATTATTATTCCCAAGGGGGCCAGTCATCCAATGTTGATTTATACTTGGCTAGAAGGTAGACTGATTATGAAGAGTGATTGAATGGATGGTTGAACATTCCCATTATATGGAGGGTTCAGGAAGGGACTTACCAGGACTCATAAGTAGAATGGAATAGAGGAGAGAAAGGTTTCCTCACACCTCTGAGTTCAAGTTCTGTCTCTGACATACACTAGTTAAATGACCATGAATGAATCACTTAAACTCTCAATTCCTTAGATATCTCTCTACTAATATGAAATGTAGAGGGTGTTCTGACCTGCATTGATAGAATTTTTTTTCCGTACCTGGAAGTTCACTATATCAGTGAAATCTGAGATCTATTCCTTATATTACTGTTATACACAGAATAATTAATAATCCTAGAATTTTCTTTTATATCACTAAAAATCTGTTTTCGTTTTCCCCTTGAGTATAATGAGATAATCAACTTTTATAACTGCATGATTGGTATGCATTTAAAATTTTCATGGTTGAAGTCAAATATTTTCCAAAATAATTCTAATTTTGACTGTCCTACAACTGGATCAATCAAAGCAAATATGTCCTCTAGTGGGTTGAATTAAGATCCGGTTTCATCCACATATAATGTGCAGGTATCTCCCTGCCCTTGTTCTTCAAATGATTCCACCTATTCCTAATTCAAAAAGAAATAAAGTGAAGTTTACTTTTCCAATTTTCCTTCATGATTTTGGAAAGCCTTGGTAAATGTGTGAAAACAAAAATTCATTAAAAAAAACTTTCTTAACAAAAAATGTGTAATTATGTGTCATGTGTACACAATGCCAAAACAACTATTCAGCCCAGAAGAGGAAAGCAACAACCAAACTGCTTGTTTGGCATCAAATAGGCTAAACAATCAATTGACTGGTTGAATGCCATACTTTGCAAGTGCTTCAGTTGGCATCGTGCAGCTACATCCAGAGACTGGTTAAAAATTAGATGAAACACTACCTAGAATCCCAGGCAATGAAGACTTGAGTAAACACCAAGAATGATTATAGTGTAACTGCTATAATGTTGGTGATTCTAATTCATTGCTAATGAATTGCTGGTTTCACTTAATATTAAATAAATTATAGCAAGTAGTTATTTTTGCTCTATTAGCAGAAATGTCTATTGCAGTCAGTTTTATTGCTTAGAAAGACCTTAGAGATAAACTAATCCAACCATTTCATTTTATAAATAGAGAAACTGAGCCCTGAACTATATTTTAACAAAGCTCTTAAATGAGTTAAGATATTCATCCAAGATTACTCAACTGGTAAGTGTCAAAGAGAGTACTTTAGCCCATATGTTCTTGTTTAGTTTACTGCTCTTTCCATGACCCCATAGGAAGTGCAATTGTAAAAATTTATGTATTAAAAAGTTTTTAAAATGTAATTGAAAATTACAGTGGAAATTCTATCATTATACATTAATGCAAGCGATGTAATTTGGTAAACAGGGTGACAGGGGGCTTTCTTGAACAAAGAAATGTGTCCAAATTTTATTGCATCAACTGAAGAAAATTTTCCACACTATCTTTATTCCACGTCACTTATCAGTGTATATTTATGCAGACATACACACAAAGGATACTAGCTTCAGGATGAT
>JAQQSK010009684.1:0-12984 GCA_028658325.1 Potorous gilbertii | reverse complement strand
TCTGTTGATCTTTTGATTTCTCTGTATTTTCTTTGAGTTGTTGGACAACTCCAGGAGAAATGCCAGGAGCAGAACAGAGGTCTGTACACATTTGTAGATCTGACCAAACTATACTTCAGAGAGCACAACTCTGAAGGGCTGGCCACATTCTCTGAATGCAAAATGTACGCTTGCCCAAAAGACTATTTTATGGAGACCTCATATGGGGCAGCAATCACATAGTGGCCAGAAGAAATGATACAAGAACACTCTCAAGGTCTCTCTCAAAAACTTTGGATTTGACTGCAACATGGGAGACACTGGCACAGGGCTGCTCAGCATGGCGTGCACACATCACAAAGGGTACTATGCTCTTTGATCAAAGCAGAATTGAGACAGCACAAAGTAAATGCCAGTTGTGCAAATCCAGGATAGTCACCCCAAATATTCACACAGACTATCTGTGCCCAACCTGTGGTAGAGCATTCCGAGCCCGTATTACTCTGATCAGTCACAGTCAGACACACTGAAGTTTCACTTTATCATGGTGATGTCATTTTGATCCTCTTCGAAGATGAAGGCCAACAACCAGCCAATTTTCTTTGAAATTCAGGTTGCTGACTCCCCCAAATTAGGTGCATGATATATGTTCTTCGTTAAAGGAACCATAAATGTGCTAGATTAAAGTGATTGTTAACCCCTTGAAAGTTGCCTTTCCTTTTATGAATGCAGATCTAAGAACCTGTGATAGCAAGCCCCTCTGTATATGTTGGGGTGCTTACTGATACAGCTTTCTAAGACTATACATAGCAAAAAAGTTGCTGATCTATAGGTCAAGAAAATTTCTTCACTAGAGAACTCCCAAAGGGATAAAAATCACACTTCCAGAACACCCCCAATAGTAGTGGGCATTGTACTAGGTCCTGGGTATAGATACATAAAGAAAAAGGTGAAACAATCCTTGACTTCAAAGAATTTTACTTACCCAATGTTAATCATGTGTAATTATATTATGTATAGTTAACTATATGTTATACAATAATAATTAATTTTAATATATAATAAAAGCCAGGCCCAAATAATGTTACCAATATTTTTTTAATCTCATTAATGGAATTCTGTATGTTCATATGGAACTTTGTTTATGACTACTCTCTAGGATATATAATACAATACTAGAATCTCAGAATCAGGTTGGAAGGAGCCTGGCAAATAGTGATTGACTAATTGGCCTTTGAGGTCATTTAGCCCACACAAGTCCAAGACAAGGTTATAGGCAAGTTCAGCAACCAACAGGGCACATTAACCCACAGGAGACAAACAGGGTTTCTTTTTAATATGACTTTTTATAAATTTGTTAATGCCAGAAAATCTCCATTGTCCATAGCGCATAAGTATCTATTACGTGACAAGTCAAATAGAATGTGCCGAAGGTCATGGATTAAAGTCTCTGGCGGATGATAAATGATGATCACAATTTTTAAGTGCAAGGTGTCACACAATTTAGGCACCTTGCATAGGACACACAAGAGCATATGCCTTGGTTTGGTATAATTTGTAAGTAGTTAGAGGGCACAGTGTATAGAATACTGAATTTGGAGTCAGAGAGTCTTGACTTTGAATCCTCTCTTAGACCTTTACTACCTATGTGACCCTGAACATGTCCCTTAGAGTCTTTCAGTCTTTAGTTTCTTCATCTTTGAAGTAGGGGGTTGGATTGTGTGCCCTCTAAGATCTATTCCATCTCTAAAACTATAGTCTGACCTGTGAAACCCTTCTACAGCTTCTCCCACATGGTTATCCAGGCACTGCTTGAAGACTTCCAGTGATAAAGAAATTAATCTATGAAGCAACCCATTTTCTAGAAAAAGAAACTGAGTATTGGTGGCCTTAAATGACTTCCCCAAGTCACGTAAATCCAAGATTAGAATATATGCCTTGTATCTCAGTGTTCTCTCATAAATTTTTCTCTCTCTGTAAGTCATATTATTTCATTGTTTTAAGTATTTAAGAATGTTAAATGTATGACATCCTACTAAAAGTATGTTCATGCCTTTTGAAGGAGGCTAACATGTTTAAAAATTAACTTCAAATTAAGTTCTTTAAAAAAATTTTCTGTTGGATAGTTCCATTTTATTTTAATGAAGAGACTATTGAGCCATGAAGAAACTGAAGTCCTTTCTACCTTGTCGTGAGAGAAGATTCCAAAATCAAGTCTCCCTTTAACTTTCACTGAATTGGTCTCCTTGACCCATCTCTCCCCACTCCAACTCATCCTCTACTCAGTTGCCTCAGTAAGTTTTACTGAAGCCCAGATATGACCATGTCACTCCCCAAGATCCCAATATCTCTCTATTGCCTCCAAGATGAAATATGCATCATTCTATTTGATAGTTAGAGCTCTTCATAACCTAATGTCTTTCTACCTTTTCAACATTTTTACTGCATATGTTTCTCCATGATCTCTGTGAACCAGCAACATTGGCCCATGTAGAGTTCTTTTAATACAGCATTGTGCTTCCCCTTTCTGTTCTGGCTATCCCCAGTGCCTAGAATGCTTGGCCCCCTCACTTCCATCTCTTAGATACCTTGCCTTCCTTTAAGAATCAACTGGAATCCCAACTTTTGCTGGAAGCCTTTCTTGATTTTCTCCCCTACCTCCACTGCAGCTGCTAATGCCTTTCCTCAGATATTAACTTCATATACTCTGTATATAACTTGAATGTACTCTCCACTAAGAATGTATGAGAGCAGGGTCTATTTTTGCTGTTGTTTATTTTTATATCTCTACTACTTAGCACAGTAGTTGGCACATAGTACATGCTTAATACATGCTTGCTGTTAACTATTATTGACTCACCTAGAAAGTGACCAGAGAAGGAAAGAGATATAGGTAGGCAGTGGCCCACAAGGGGGAATGCTTCATTAACTGGAAATGATCGTCATATTGTTAAAATGAGAAACATGATCCAATCACCAGAAAGAGAACTAGAACATAGGGAGAAGCTGGCCCTAGAATAGAAGAAGCTCTTGAAATGTCTTCATTGGGGAAGGATGTGAGTGATCAGAAAATGAAATAAGTAGAACTAGAAACTTTGGAATCAAAGGAAGACAACATTGTTCAAACTCAACTGACCTAGGAGAAAGGGCAACATTTGTCTTTCATCTTTGTGATACAGTGTTACTATGAAGTGTCATAGAATTTAGGAAGCAAATGCTAAGTAAAATTCATATTTAGGCACCTTGGGTAACGTTTTTAAAGTTTCTATGTATTTATACACACACACATACCCACTCTCACACGCAGACATATATATGTATATACACAATATATGTATATATAAGTTTGTATATGTATGTATAATACCAATATGTATCTATTTATACATGTGTGCATTTGCATATATGTACACATACATGTGTGTATACAGACATATGTGTTTATATACACATGTGCATGTCTAAATCATTCAAGAAAGGAAACCAGATGGTCTCCTTTTCCCCCTTGGTCAAAATAGTGAGCTACTTTACTTCTATTTTCGAAAAACTTTTCTTCTATTTGTCTAGGAAAATTTGTTTACATTGGGTTATTAATCTCTCAATTTTGACTATTGCTTTGTGAATCAACCTCAAGCAGGCTAAGGAATACCTGAAATTATACCAAACATTTTTGATTGAGATAGGGGTGGGTTTGAAGTTGGAAAAGAACAAGAAACCATTATTCTCCAATCTCTTCCCCATGCCTCAGGGTTTCATAATATATGTCCACTGTTTTTTCCTCATACTACCTCTTCCTCCCGGTCTCTGGGGGTGGGGAGGGGCAGGTGAAGGTAAACTTCACAAGGTATTGCTAACTACAGTATATAACATTTTTTCTCAAAATCCCTCCTTCTCATGGAGAAAAGGCAGGGCAGTTTCCTCCTTTTCCAAAGTAAAATCACAGTCTCTGAAGGATGTTGACTCTCAGAGACAATTAAGATAATCTCACCAAATCTAGTCCAACCAGCTCCACATTCACCGGTCACAGTCTTTCTTAGCTCTATATTAACTTCATGGCTAACTGTAATCCCCATGTCACTTCAGCAGTAGTAGATACATCACCTTTTAGGGTATTTTTTGAGACAGAAAGAAGAACATGAATTCAAAGACCAGCTAAGTGCTCAACTTGGAAAAAGTCTTCTTGGCTCCAAGATGGAAGACAAACTCCAATCCCTTTTAGATGTAGCTTGCTTCTCTTCTAGTATCTTTCTCTCAGAAGTCTTCATAAAAACAGTCTCAGAAACTCTCAGTTCCACAGTATGAGTGTTGGAGGATTCAATCTCTTTCATGTTCATGTTGATACTGTTGCAGAATTACATATTCAAAATAAATAAAAAGGGGCATTTTTAGGTAGAAGGGGGTGAACTAAAAACTAGATAAAAGTAGAAGCGCTTCATTTAGCAAGCTGGTGCCACTTGAGTATATCTGTGAAAGAAGATTTACAAGAGGCAGAAGTGAAAAGTGAGAGTCCAGGCATATGGGAAAGTTTGTATAATAGCACAGGAATGGGAGATATAATTCATAGGTCAATGAGGCTGAGTGATTAAGTCTCACCATTGGAAATGAATTGATTGACTAAGGCTATTGTGGATTTAAGTCGACCTTTGTATTGGCCTATAAGAGGACAAGGGACCTTGTTGATCCATTCACAGTTCATGGGGGCCAACTATAAATGGGTGAACAAATATTTAGATCCAGATTATTACCCAAGTCACATCAAGGAGTCACATCATTTCAATGAACTGTTATTGGAGATGCCCATACCTCTCAAAGGTATATGCAATAAAAGTAGTAAGATAAAGCTTCAGCTGCTGGTCATGTTTTCTACAATAGTAATAAGTAAAAGAACTGGGGATATTAAGCCTAGAAAAAAGAAGTCTTAGGGGGTATATAAACATAAAAACCTTTTATCTGAAAGGGATCTGAGAGGCTACTTTCCTGTGTTGAATCTAGAGGATCTTAATTTGGGGTCTATAAACTTGACTATCTACCACTATATAGATTTTGTTGTGCAGTCATTCAGTCATATCCAATTTTTCACAACCCCATAGACATCAATATGGTCCTTGGTGTTTTCTTGGCAAAGATTCTGGAGTGGTATATGTAATTTGGATTTTAATGAGTATAAGGTGGATTGTTGTTATTCTTTTTTAGATAAGAATTCTCAGTCTCCTGGCCTGAAAAACAATTTTACTACACTTGCACATCATTATATAATCTTGCAAAATATAAACATTTGTGTTTAAAGTCATAAACATGTACTGTGTGTGTGCTATGCTGAAGCAACATGATATTGCTAAAGTTAATATAAACATGAAACTATTTCTTGGCAAAATGCCTTCTTTGTTTGTTACCCTCTAAATCAAGAGTACACTGGCTAAGGGGTATGGATGTCTTTTTCTTACTCCTTCTTGCTGGTCACCTCTTGTAGTAACAAACTGGTATGAATCCCCTGTCTATTGCTCCACTGTCTTTCTTCAGTTTGACCTAATCCAGTGTGAACCTGCCTGAAGCTGAACTCTTGTGTTACAAGTAGTTTGCTATTTCCTTCTTCAATATATATATAGATAAGTCTATAGATAGATAGATTGATGGATATAGATGGATGGATAGATGGATAGATAAATAGATAAATTTAAACATAATTGTTTCCCTTAATTATCCTATGTATTTTATTTATCCATTTAGAAACATTATTTTGAAAAGTGGGCCATAGGTTTCACCTAATACTGGGGTCCATGACTCATAAAAAGGCTATGAAACCCTAATCTAGTGTCCAAACCATATCTAAACGAAAATCCCTTCATCATATTCAACAACTAGACGTGTAGCCTTTGATTAAAGACATCAAGAAAAAAAGAACCCACTCCCTACTGAGTAAACATATTCCACCTTGGATAAGTCTAATGTTGACTCTTTTATTTTTTACATAAAGACTAAATTTGGCTCTTTGCAACTGCCATCCACTAAATGTTTACACCCGAACATCCTTGCCTTAGACTAAGACCAATTATGAATGTGAGGTAATATTTCTTGCATGCTTGTATAGTTTGAAGGATGAAAAATGACTGAGGCTGCAGGGCACTGTGATTTCCAATTGCATTGCATATGGCTGCTTTTTATATTAACGTTTTTCACCATTAGAATTGGCAAACCAAAGAGTTTTATTTCCTTGAAGTATTTTAACCACATGTAATAAATTTAGTGTTCCTTCCCTATGGTCGTTACTATTCCTATTTGAGATTCTTCTTTAAGTAAAATTTCATGAGAATGTTTGGTGTCAGTGCTAATACTATGGATTTGGAGAGATGGAGAAGGTGCTCTGTTTATGTTTATTGTCTGCTTAAGAATGTTTTCTGATTGTACTTTGGAACCCAAGAAACTGCTCTTCTGGAATGGGAGGGAGACAAGAACCATGAACCAATCCAGCATGGTATAAGCAATATAGTTGAAGCCAGAAGGCAGAGAGGAAGGGCAGTCATTCCAATATCCACTGCCTCAAGAGACAGTCTGGTTTGTATACTCAGCCAATGATTAGAGAGGGAGGGGTGCATCACTAGGGAGTACAAGGTTAAAAATCAGAGAGTTCTATAGTCTTGGAGAATCTTATTCTGGGAACTGTGTAGGGAAAGCCAGACCTAGGGAGGGAACTACAAGTTGACCTGGACATGTGGTCCCATGGCTATAGAACTAAATGTCAATTAGGGGCACTTGGAAAAGAATGCAATATAACTACCAAGAGCAAAATGGTCTTTAGATTCCCAATTGGAGTTAGAGAGGACAGGATGAAGGATATAAGATGAAGGATAAGAGGATACAGGATGATGGCAAGAAACCATCTAAGAACCACAGTATCAAGAACTAGAGAAGGAAGTTAAATGAAGCAGAAATCTGAAGCCACTAAAGGATAGCTTCGAAGGGGTAATAGTGAAAGAAGTGAAAAATCTTTGTTTTCTAGGAGCCAACAGTTGAGAGGAATGAATTTATCCAGATCTATAGCTAATGTGTCTAAAGTGATGGCACATAGGAGTGGAAACTGATCTATGGTCTTATTGGGATAGAGAATTCCTAAAAGAATAAGCTCTGTCTGCTAAGGCATGTCAGTACTTTCTCTACAATATAAAGATTTAGAGAATTGCCTAGAATACAAAGAGGTTGTGATGTGCCCAGGGTCAGACATCCAATATGTTAGAAATGGGACTTGAACACAGGTCTTCCTGGCATAAAGCCAACTGTCTATCTGCTATGCGATACTGTTTTCAATGTGAAAATTATTAAAAGTTAAATATGAAATACATTCAAATAAGAACACGATTCAGAGGATCCTATATGTCCAAAGGCTGGAATCATACCTCTCAAATGCTCCATACCCTTTACAGCCCTTTAGAGATACTAAATATTCATTAATATTCACAATTATACCAATTTTCTTATGGAAATTATCACTAGTAGAATTCACCAGGTTATATGTTTACTTTGCAAAGGTTTTTAGAGGAATGATATAGAAAGACAAATAGACAACCCTGCCTACTTTCTGTTCTTCTGAGAAGTTAGGAGATATGGTTCCTAGAGTTACTTATGGAATCAAAAAATTGAGTGATTTGAACCACTAATTTTCTCTGGGCCTAAATTTATTTTTGTAAAATAAGGAGATTAATTAGATGATATCTAAGTTCTCTTCCAGTTTTAATATTCCATTCCATTCCATTCTACTTTTATTGAATTTGATTTCATTAGATTCAATTCAAATTGATTACATCAATAATAGATTTATTTTACAGTAATCCTGTAGCATTCCTATATAACACCTGTGCCTTTGGTGATGTATGCTTTATAAAGAGTCTGCACTTCATAAAAGGTCGAAATGTATTTGCCTTTTGATCAAGATAGTGCCTCTTTGAAGTTGATTTATTTCTTCCTCTTGGGTATTCATTCTTGTTTTTAAACAACATAAAGGAGGTGTCAGAAGGGCATTCTTTTCCACAATGGTAATTGCACAGATTGCCTCCCTTCAATGTATATGGTTCCCAATAGACTGATTTCATATAAATGAATAGGCCAGCTCTCCATTTTGTTCATGCCATAAAAATGCTAAAGTTCACTGATAGTAAGGATAGATCAAACAGAACTCAAGAGATCATATTTTCATACACAGCAGGCTGTGCTTTATAAAGTGGCTATCCCAAATACCCAAGTGCATGATCAAAAAAATCCCCATACTTAGAGTAGTATGTAAATACTCAAGATTGATGAAGTGCTTTTGTGTTTCCACTCATTGGTTGGTTACTTTTATTTGTGTTCCTAATTGACAAGGTTTCATGCACGATTTAAATGCTTGTTTTCGGAAGAAAGAGCATGAAAACACTGTGCCTGACAGTCATGAGAATTTGGCTGCATAACTGGATCTCATTCAAGTGCTGTATGTCCTAAACCCAACTGTGTTCACAAACCTCATATATACACATAAAAAGAGGTTGGTTAGTCATAGAGAGGGAAGTAAACCCAACATGAAGGACCATTCTAAATGCATTTGATAAAGCTCAGCTGGCCAGAATAATAGAAAACAGCCAACACACCATTGCTCAGGGTTTGATTACCCTGTTTGTTTTCCTTTCTTCTTTCCTCCCTCCTGCTGTCTGCCTTTAGGCCATTTCACTGCTTTTTGGTGCCTCTGTCAGAGAGTGTATAGGCAGGAGGGAGAAGAGGAGAAAAAACAATCGGTCAATTTCGCTCCTTGCTAGTCATTCTAGTCAAAAGACTTGATTGAAATCGATGGACTCAAGACTGGGTTGGAATAATAATCAATGGCTTCCAGTGACCATTGTTGCTCCATTACCATGGAAGAGCTAGAGTTGTCTGTGAAGTCATTCCTTTTTATTTGTGCAATGAAATTGGGTGAAAGCAAACTAAAGTTTTGCCCTCAAGAGCGTCAAGTCTGGCTTCAGTTAAACAGAAATGGCATCCTCCAGGGACACAGTAAGCACTTACTAAATGCTTTACCTCTCTAGCTATAAAAAAAAAGAGATTAAGGACAGAACTAATCATTAAGGAAGAGCACCCAAAAACTCTGAATAGCCATCTCATATTGGCAGCATTCTGGTTTTGAAAGAAACAAAAACAAAAAGAGAAAATATGCTTTCAGAAGTTTCTTTCACTTAATGCATCAGCTTCCGAATGTTTGATGGAAAACTTTGTCCATATGGTTCTGGTTTGTGTACGTTGAATCTAACAAAATGTCATTTTGCAAGAGCTATTTGATGTTTGAAAAGCTGTTTTTTTTTCTGTTGTTAGAAACCAGAAGACATCATTGGCCAACAAGAAAGGGAAAAAATGTAAAAGACTAAAATGATCGCTCTTGAGGATTTGCTGTCCCTCATTTCTCTGAAGCCTTTGGAAAAATGTACTTTCTCAGGGCAAGTCTAAGAAAGTCATTATGCTCAGGGAAGGGAGACAAGAGAGGTGGGAGGTGAGGGTACCCCTGCCTTGATGAACTGCTACTGTTCAAGATCATCTGAACTAACTTCTTGGAAAGCTGAGTTTGAGTAAGAAAAGATGTCTAAATAGTGATAACTGATGGCAGCTGAGAAGAGCTTATCTTTGGAATTTTGAAATGCCCACCAGGCAGACTTACAAATTTACTTTAAAACATTGAGTTTTAATCTTTTTCATGTCACTTTCTGCTTACTGTATTTCAAGAGGATATGTAGATGTGTACATGCACAAACATATAGGGATTCTTGTTTCTTTATGAGTTGGACTGGATAACTGGCCAGCCCTCAGATTCTGTGATGCTGCATTGTAGATGGCTAAAGACAACCCTCTGGATCACTTTATGAAAGGTGAAATCAAATCATTTTCCTTTTCTCAAAGTATTCCTAGTATATTTTGTATTGATGGAAGGAGGGAGGGGATAAAGATAAGGGGAAAGAATGACAGGACCTTAACTCCTACTTAGCAATCATTCTAACTTCAGAGATTTTACTGACAGATGTCTTTTGGTAGCAGTCATATAACTGTGATAATATATTATCTCTATGACAGTATTGATGTATTCACATTAATCCTCCTTTCAGTGACTCAAAAGTGGGTCATGAAGAAAGGCAGAAAGATGTGTACAAACTGCTAGAAAAGTGACAACAGAAAGCCAAGGCATATTGTCCTTCTGATAGGAATCCTCAGATTCTATCCCTCAGATTTTATTCTCCTTTTTGATTACTTCCTGGTCAGCCATAAAATCCGGGGCAAATCACTTAACTTTTCTGGGCCCAGTTTCCTTTGCCACAGATTAAGGGAAGAGAAGTAGGTAATCAGTCCTCAAGGCCTCTGTAATCCTGTGAATTCAACCTACCTCTGAAAGGTCACATATCCATATATTCAATATAAACTGACACAGGATTTTCTTACAGAATATTGATCTCTAAACCTGGTGTGAAAAGTTGCATAAAAGTTTCCCCAGATTCCTCAAATAGAGAATCAAGATAGAAGCCCAGTGCCCAAACCCATTGCTATGGGACTCTCTGCTTATTGATGGAGATCAATGTCCTGTGTCTACATTAGAGGGAGGCTATAGTTGGCAAGAGCAGGAGAGAGAGAGGAATGTCAAGCCTTCAAGTCCATGACTCTCTTTGGATTTTTTCTTTGGACTCAAAGTTTTTAACTTTGAAAGAAAAGGTGGAAGATGCCAACCTCATTTCAGGTTGCTGAAGGAAAACACTCTGGGAAAAAGCTGACATGCAAAGAGCTGGCAGCCTCTATCATATCCCCATCCCCAACTTGCTACAATAAAGACTTTAGGGAACTTCTTCTTAGACGAGGACTCATTCTCTCTCTGTCTCTCTGTCCCTCCCTCTTCCTCCCTCTCCCTCTCCCTCTCCCTCTCCCTCTCCCTCTCCCTCTCTCTCTGCCTCTCTCTCTCTCTCTCTCTCTCTCTCTCTCTCTCTCTCTCTCTCTCTCTCTCTCTCCCTTTCTCTCTCAGTGAGTTGCCTTGATCCTACTAGGAGAGCTCCTTCACTCTGTAGTGCCTGATATACATTTTCATATGTCTAATTTGATTTCTTTTCTTTTTTTTTTTTTGCTTCCAACTTAGATAAATGGATTTCTTGGCTAATTGCTGCATGGATGTTCTTTGTGGAATTGATAGTCAGTAGTAGAAGGGTCAAGCCTTGGATATAAAGCTTAGAGTCCTGCTTCCCACAATAATGAAATAACAATCAGATGTTAGATTGAAACTGAAGATGACATCCCCTAGACTAACATTTAAGAGTATAGATAGACAGTGGCCAAGCTTCTCTATTAGCCCTCATCTTCTGCTTCTTCTTATGGCACAAATCACAGTTTCTGTCCAAGAAGGGTAGTAGAAGAAGTCTAAAATGTCTATTCTCTCTCCTTTCCAGTCACATAATGGTATTTTCATGTTAAGTTTTGGGGCACAGGCCTCACTATAAAGGAATTGGACACTAGGCAGACAATGAGCAAAAATGATAAAATAGCTAAGGCCACTTTAGCTTTCTACATCAACTGACCTCCAAGAATGTTGGCTGCAGAGTCCTCTAAAACTGGGTCAGCTCAGGCCTCTTCTCCGTAGGCAGTTTTTAGCATCAAAGAATCATAGTTAGAAAGAAAATTAGGTCGCCTAGACCAACCTACTCTTTTTATAGATCTACTGGGATCGAGGGAGGATGAGAGACTTGCACCCAAGGCCACAGAGGGGAAGTAGCAGGGCTAGTTCTTGAAACCTGGGCCTTCTGAATCTAATGTCAGTTTTCATTCCACTGCAAGAAGTTTGTTCCAGTCTAAGTAATCCGTTTCTCACAGCAGTTGCTTCATCGTGTTAAATTTTCCCCCCTCCTTCTGTCCAGTTTCTTCAGGGCCCTGTTTTCTGCAGTAGCCCACAAACTAATCTGATAAACTGATATAAGTTAACGTGTTAATGACTGTTAATGGTCCAATGACAGATCTCCCTTGTGTGTGTATTTTATTTTATTTTAAAGTTAACACATTGTAATTTAGGGCTACATGAAGACAAAATGCATGACTCTGAAAGTGCCATAGTGTTACAAGAACTAAAGTAGGCCCATGGGGGAGATAATTTGGGGCAGGTGGGCCTCTTGGTGTGCCTCAAAACATGTGATGTAGGCTTTGGTCTATGCCAATTAAGCCAAGCCAGGAATGGCCAAAGGTTGAGCCATGACAGAGGACAGAGCTCACAAATCACTGGCCCCTGACACCCCTGCAACTTGAAAACCATTTAAAACTTTTACCTTCTACATAAAGGCTCTAAAACTCACCCTTCTAGGAAACCTTTTGACACGGTAACCCTCACACTTCCTCCCTTCACTGGCTTGAATTCATTGTCTGTTTTAGGATTGATCTAGGAATTGGAGAGAAAGTTCCCAGGTCAGGTCTCCTCCCAAGACTGGGGAATTCCCTCTCCATCATGCTCTGCTTTGTTCCAAGGAGGGGCAAATTCCAAACCAAAAGCTTCCATGCCACTAGTCTGCCAACAACATGTGAAGGTCAGGGTCATGATCATTTCCTGAAACTCTCCCTTCTCCCATTCCACCTCATAAAGCTCAATTTGTTTTTCTGCACTTATAACTGTTTTCACCCTTCTAAATACCTTGGTATTCATTTACACCTCAAATTATCTAGGAAAGGCAGACTATGACAAAAAAGACTGATTTGATTAATGTGTGGCTACTTTGGGATTATACTCAGGGTTAGTGGATTCCCACTAATGTATGTCTAAAAAAAACACATCCAAAGGAATCCAGCCATGATTTTTGTTGTGTGCTTACTGTGAGCCATCCAGAATGCTATCCCTGGGATGTAGGGCCAAAACAAGCCTCAGCTTGTTCCCTCAAGAAGCCTACAATCTAGTCTTGAAAATGGGAGGCACTTAATCAAGTCTTTTTAAATTAAACTGAATTGATGCATTGGACAAAGCAGAATATAAATGCACACAGA
>JAQQSK010009683.1:0-12984 GCA_028658325.1 Potorous gilbertii | reverse complement strand
CTTAAAAAGTGACCCATGAAATGAGAGGATGAATTCAGTCCTTAGTCTTCTTAGACTTAGACTAAGATGAAGGCAGTTGGGTTAAGTCAGTTATGTTAGGCAGATTTGTTGACATAATGGAGTTGACATCATTTTGCTGATTTGTTTCTACTTCTCTCCAGCTCTGTGTCTGGGGTGACATAAGTTGAGGAGAGGGAAGGACTATAAGCTTGTAGCAGCAGTTCCTGCTACCATTGTCTTTGGGGAAAAAAAGCACAATGGAAGAGATGATGGGTTGATCGTGTAGCAAAAGTTGAGGGGCAACTGACATATAGCCCAGGTGCACTATAGGTATCCCAGTGATTTCAGTAGAACTGGAGATCCCCAGCAAGTTGTTTCTCCTCTCTTAGCTTCCCTGGAGAGTATATGGGGACACATGGACAAAGATCACGTAGATGTGACTGGGTTGTGTTCATGTGATCTAAATCACTGGAAGGAATAGCCAGATCCATTGGCTTAACAGCCTAGGATTGCATCTGTTTGAATAGATTTTCCTTATGAGTTGATGTGTTCTAAACAAATTTTATTGGCAAATGATGTCAACCATCTGATTAGAAATAGATCTGCTAGCTTCCGTTTCATTTTAGGTTATTTAAATTGGAAAACAATAAGTAGCACAGGTATCATAATCATTTGGTAGATTTTTTTCACTGAATGAAATCTTTCTTAAATAAACCAATCTGATACCATTTTGCCATAAATTTTGCCATCCTCTTAAAATAATTATACAAGTTATTCATTCCCACTCAGATTTCCTGAAGAGCTACATTGGCATGTGTTTGCTTCAAAAGAACAGTGTGTTTAGGCAGTTTTCAGGGTTCATTTTATTATTAATATGCTTAGGATTTTTGTTCCCTTATTGAACTGCCCATCAGTGTCCTTGTTCTTGTAGAAGAGAAAGAGCCTCCAGAAATCTCTGGGATACTTTTTAAAGATTTCTTCATTTTCTTCATATATTGCTCTGGAATTCACAGCCATTTGGTTCTTTGAGTTGAAGCAAGACACTATACAACCATTTACTATGCTTTGCAAATAGGTGGCATTGGGTTAGGGATCAGACCTGGGATTTCACTGGTATTAGCCAGAGAACTTGCACATAAGGAAATTCCTTATTTTAACTTAAGTTGGCACCTTCTTTGCAGTTTGTAGTTCTGGAAATGTGCCTAGAGTCTGGAGAAGTTAAGTAAAAAGAGCCAGTATGTGTCAGAGATGGGCTTTTCATTTCTTGCTGGCACCAAGGCTAGCTCTTTCTCCACTGAGGCCATCTATACCGCCTTGCTTGCTCTTAGGTGATTCTTAAGAAATTCCTCTTACATTAGATTATGTTCAGTTGCTCAGTTAATGAGGCAAAGGTTGTAAGTTCAAGCTTCTCCCACACAGATCGGATGACTCACAATGAAGCTGAGCAAGGCAAGGCAACATACATGTATCATGCACTCACTGTGTGTCGTGGATTGTGCTAAGCACTGAGAAATAGACATCTGTCCTCCTTCATTGCTGTATTCAGCAGCCTAAGTACCAGAACACAAGCCCTGGAGTTTGGAGTTTAAATTCAGTCTTAGACACTTCCCGTGTGATCCTGAACAAGTCAACCTGCCTCAGTTTCCTCATGTGTAAAGTTGGCATGATAATATTTCTCAGGGTTGTTGTGGGGAAATAAAATAACATCTGTAAAGCATTTCAGAAGCTTTAAAGTGCTCCATACATTCTAGCTATTACGTTATTACTACTGCTACTTCTACCAGCAGCAATAGCAATAAACCTATGCAGATCCACCCTATTGGTTGTCAGGAGATCAGGCAAAAGGGGGAGAGGGGGAGAATAACTCCGAAGTATTTACTTGATTGATGGTAAGGTCCATTTTCCATTTGTCATTTATCTTTGTACTCCCATCATGTAAAACAAGGGTAGGCAAACTCTGTCCTACTGGGGAAAGCAGGCTGCGGCCAGCCCTTGAGCTAAGAATGATGTTCACTTGCTGTAAAAATCTATAGATTCATTTATTTTAACATTCTTTTCTTTTTAAATTGAGTTCCAAATTCTCTCCCTCCCTCTGCTTCCCTATCCACTAAGAAGCAAAATGATATCCATTATTTTTGTGAAATCATGCTAGACATTTCCATATTAGCCATATTACAAAAAAACCCAGAATCCTCTTGAATTCTCACTCAGAACCCATCAGTTCTATTTCTGGGGGTGGATAGCATTTTTCATTATCAGTCCATTTGATATAGTCTTGATCAGAGCAGTCTTTCACCACTGATCATCATGGTTACATGCTAATATTGTGCACAATGATCTCCCTCCCAGTTCTCCTCACTTCACTTTGGATCAGATTATATAGTCTTCCCATATTTTTTTCTGAAACCAGTCCCCTCATATTTCTTATAGCACAATATAGCATATGTACTCATCATAATCATATACAACAACTTGTTCAGCCATTCCCCAATTGGTGAGCATCCTCTCAATTTCCAATTCTTTGACATCACAAAAAGGGATTCTATAAATATAGTTTTTCTTACAGGTTCCTTTTTTTCTCATCCCTTTGGGGTATAGACTTAGTGGCATTTCTGAATCAAAGGATATAGCCCTTTGGGCAGTTTCAAACTGTTCTCCACAATGGTTGGAGTAGTTCACAATTCTACCAACAGTTCATTAGTGGACCTACCTATTTTCCCTCATCCCCTCCAACATTTGTCATTTCTGATAGGTGTGAGGCAGTACCTCAGAGCAATAGAGATTTAGAACATTATTTTCATGATTAAAGATAGATTAGATTTTCTTCTTTTGAAACTAACCTGTTCATATCCCTTGACCATTTATCAATTGGGGAATGCATCTTATTTTTATGAATTTGACCCAGTTTCTTACAATTTGAGAAATGAGGCCTTTGCCAGAAAAACTTGCTGTAAAAAATTTTGCTTTTATTTCATTGGCTATGGTACCTTTTTAGCAAAATGTAGTTTCTTTGATTATATCTTTTAATTATTTTAATTAGATCTAATTTTGCTTTTGTTTTGTCTGAGATTGATTGCTACCCCTTGCCTTTTTTACTTAAAGTAAAGCCTAACAGATTTTGTTCCAGTCCTTTATTTTAACTCTGTGTGTACCTTGCTATTTCAAGTGTATCTGTTGTAAACAATATATTATGGGATTCTGACTTGTAGTGCATTCTGCTGTCTTCTTCCATTTTATGGGTGAGCTCATTCCATTCACATTCATGTGAATGGTAGTTATGGTAGCTGTCTATTTCCCTTTGTCCTATTTTGTTCTGTTAAACCTTCTCTTTTTATCTGGACCCTCCTCAAGAGCCTGTTTTGCTTCTGACCATTGTTGCCTTTAATCTTCCCTCAATCCAACTTCCCTCTTATTATCTCCCCCACCCATATCTATTAACCCTTTCTCTTCCTATTTCCTTTTGGGTAAGATTTCTGTAGCCTACCTTCTTTGAACCAATTCCAGAGTGACTTCAAGCATTGCCTGCCACTCCCCCACCATTTATCCCCTCCACTATAAAAGCTCTTCCTTACATGCCTCTTTTATGTGAGAAATTTTTCCCCATCCTACCTCTTTCTTCCCCCTTCTCCTTGTGCACCTCTGTTTCTTTGGGGAGAAGAGAGGCCATCATCCAACATAACTGACACACTTATACTCTCTGTCTATGTAGACAAACTGTCCTAATAATGAGAATGTTCTTAGGAGATTCATGTATTATCTGCCCATATAGGAATGTAAATAGTTTAACTTTGAGTCTCTTATGATTACTCCTCCATATTTATCTTTTTTTATGCTTCTCTTGAGTCTCATATTTAAATGTCAGATTTTGTGTTCAGCTTTGGTATTTTCATCAGGAATGCTTGAAAGTTCTCCATTCCATCAAATATCCATTTTTCCCCCGGAAGATTATATTCATTTTTACTGGGTGAGTGATTCTTGGTTGTAGTAGTAGCTCTTTTGCCTTCTAGGAAATCATATTTCAAGTCCTTCATTCCTTTAATGTGGAAGCTGTTAAATCTTGTGTGATCCTGTGACTCCATGATATTTGAATTGTTTCTTTCTGATTGCTTGCAGTATTTTCTCCTTGACCTTGAGAGCTCTGAAATTTGACTATAACATTCCTGGGCATTTGCATTTTGGAATCTGTTTTAAAGAAGTGATTGGTGGATTCTTTCAATTTCTATTTTACTCTCTGGATCTAAGATATTAGGCAGTTTCCCTTTCTAGTTTCTTGAAATATTATGTCTGATCTCTTTTTTTGATCAAGGTAGTCCAATAATTCTTAAATTAAAATTATTTCTCCTTGATCTGTTTTCCATGTCAGTTATTTTTCAAATATATTTCACATTTTCTTTTTTTTTTTCATTCTTTTACCTTGGTTTTGTTGAGGGTTTTTTTTTAATGTCTTAGATTCCACTTCTCAATTGTGATTTTTAAGGAATTATTTTCTTTAGTGAATTTTTGTACCTCATTGTCCGTTTGGCCATTTCTGCTTGTTAAGAGGTCTCTTCAGTGAATTTTTGAGTATCTTTTTTCCATTAGGCCAATTAAAGCTGTTATTTTCTTCAGTATTTTTTTGTGCTTTTACCAAACTGTTAATTCTCTTTTCCTGCTTTTCTTGCATCATTCTCATTTATTTTCCCAGTTTTTCCCCTATCATTCTTTGTTGTTAGTCATTTTGTTAGTCGTTTTCTTTTTGATTTTTTTTGTGACCCCTTTTGGGGTTTTTTTGGCAAAGATACTGGAGTGATTTGCATTTCCTTATCCATCTCATTTTACAGATGAGGAAACTGAGGCAAACAGGGGTAAGTGACTTGCCTAGGGTCACACAGCTACCAAAGTGTCTGAAGTTGGATTTCAACTTAAGTCTTCTTCACTCTACACCTAGCACTCTCTATATTGCACTCTACACCGAGCACTCTCTACATTCCACCACCTACCTGCTCTTATCTCTCTTAAATTCTTCTAGGAATTCTTATTGGACTTGGGTCCAACTGGCATTTTTCTTTGAAGTTTGCTCTTTTCAAATTATTGTCTTCTTTCTGGTTTTATGTCTTAATTTTCCCTGCCACTGTAGTAGCCTTTTATGGTCAAGTTCTTTTTTTGTTATTTGTTCATTTTTCCAGCTTATTTTTTTTACTTTGAACTTGGGGTTCTGCTTCAAGTTTCAAGCATGTTCTGTGCTGCTATTTTCAGAGCTAGTTCTAGGGGTCTGCAAGTTTTTGGTGCTTCCAAGGTGGTGTGACTCAAGAGAGGTATGGTCACTGCTCTCTTGGTCAGCACTCTGGTCTTTACCCAAGAAGGCCCTTGCTTCCCTGCAGCCACAAGTATTAACACTCTTCTTGGGCCTATAACTCTAACCTGTTCTCCTGCAGTTGCCTTGATAGTGCTCCTTTCAGTCCCACAACTACAACCCATAATTATGTGTGGGCAATAGAGTTACCAATGGTACCAACTTCATCCAGTGCCATCAAACGGTCTCTTCTAATCTCTTTCTGTCATTTATATGGTTCTCCCCCAATGCTCTCGCTCCCCACTATCTCTGGGCTAAGAGCTCCCGAAGCTGCTGCTTTCACTGTCACTGCTATCATGGTTGCCTCTAAGGCCCATGGCTGAAGCTGTTACTGTGCTAGGGGCAGGCCCCTACTGCTCCAGAATTTGATTTGAGAAGTTATTTTAAAGTTGTTTGGAGGGAAATGTTTGGAGAATTTATCTGGATTACTGCCTGTACTCTGCTATCTTGGCTCCACCCCCAATTTTTAAAGTTTTATTATATTTTAAAATGTGAAAGCCATTCTCAGTTCATTGCACTGTACAAATGGTACAGGGGGACCTCTGGTGTAGGACAGTGATTTCTTTACTAAATACTTTTAAAACCTGCTTTTTAAAATTGAATTGATCTTCACCTTTAAAGAACCGCACACATTTTGTAGTTTTGAAAAATGCCATTCCATTGTACAACACTAGATGTGTCAGAAAATAGGTATTTAAATATAATATAATGATACATATACTTCTTAAAAAGTGACGTAAACAAGGGATTTGCATGGCAGTGCATGGAGGAGGGAGGTAAAGTTTAGAGTCAGAAGAAATGGAGGTCAGTGTGGCCCTGACATTTAACCTGCCCGAGCTTGAGTTTCCTTATCCGTAAAACGGAGGGTTTACCCTTAGTCTGCTAAGCCCTGCCTTCCAGCTCTAAATACTGGGATCCTATCATCTTGAATGTGGTAAAGAGTTGTAAAGTACACATACTGTCCCAAGACCATCTTGCAGGTACTTGGTGTTCCTCCAGAGCTAAAGAGTCGTCTGACTGTTTAAGACCCTGAAGTCAGTTACCCATCTGGAAGTAATACGAGCTCTGAGGAAGAATCTAATAAATTAGGTTAAATGCAAAGTTAATAAGGTATTTGAGGGGTCTGATTCCATTTTGTCTGTGTGTGCAGGTGAGACCGGCATTGGTAAGTCAACACTGATGGATACTTTGTTCAACACCAAGTTTGAAAGTGACCCAGCTACTCACAATGAGCCAGGAGTCCGGTTAAAAGCCAGGAGTTATGAGCTTCAGGAGAGCAATGTACGTCTGAAACTGACCATCGTTGATACTGTAGGATTTGGAGACCAGATAAACAAAGATGACAGGTAAATGTCTGAATCTTTTTGGATTGATCTAGGGTTTCTGGAGGGCTGTGGGTAGGATGGTCTGACAGCTTAGTCTCAGATTCTAGACTCTGGCTATGGTACTTGGGCCGCAAAGGGAGTTTATAAGCCATGGTGTGGTTACCTTGTGTGATTGTCTTCCCTCAAGAGTAATGCCTAACTATATTCTGAGATCCTTACCTCCGTTGTGAGGGCACCTGAGCAGAATGGCAGCATTGGCTTGATTCTACAGAAATCCTACAGATCAGAAAAGCATCTGGAAGAAATCTCAGTATAAGAGGTAGGGCACTGAACAGAGAGTCAGGCGTCCTGGATACTAGTTTTTCTACCACTCAGTAGCAAGTGCCCAGTGATTTGTTCAAATCTCTTCATCTTTTCTTAGCTATAAAATTGGGTTTTGAACTACATTGTCTCTAAGCTTTTTCACAAGCTTTCGTAGTATGAAAGAGAGTGCCCCAGGAGAGTTGTAACTGAACAGACTGGCTTCCAAATGCCAGCACCATTGACATGCAACCCCTGGCATTTCCACAGTTTCATAATAGACCTCTTGAATGCATTGTTTACTGTTCTGGATCCACGTGTGTGGCATAAGACTTTGGTTGGCCCTCTTGGTTTATTATATTGCTTTTTCGTTTCTTGATTTCTTCTCCTTATTCTTTTTAGTGGGGATTGCAGTCTGGGTCTATGGTGAAACTGAAAAATGAGTAGTGAAACCTAACCTCAGGACTGTACATGTTGAATTGGGATTTACCTTTTCAATATTAAAAAAAAAAAGTTTGTAAAGCAAATTATTTCATGAGTTTAACTCCGTGAGTATTCCCTGGGACTTGGCATGGTGCCTATAAGTGTAAACACTGTAAGTGTTTAATAAATGATTGTTGACCGACTCTCCATAGAATTGCCTCCTTCTTCTCTCTAGGATACATTCTAAATTCTGCTGTTTGGATTTCAGCCAGATTTGTGTCCATCCTGAGCAGTGCTGGAGAGCAGATGTTCCCAGGATCCTACCTGAAGCTTTCCCCTTGTAGTACAGAGCTCAGCTCTTCAGGGTCACCTGCACACAGGGAGGTGACAGCTACAGCAGGATTTTCTGTGATGTCATTGTTAACAGTCTGAATGCTAAGCAAATGAAGAGTCTTTAAAAATTTATGTGGAGCTAGCCATGATTAACCTACTTTCTGAAAAGTAAATTATTTTAAGGACAGGAGCAGTTATTTATATATAAATGGAGCTGTTAATCTCACCTTAATTTCCCCTACTCCCTAAAGTGGGTTCTTGGAAGAATTTCTTTTTAGAATCACATTCTGATTTATCAGTTAACTCATTATAGAAGATGTGACAATCAAACAATGAAACTGAGTTTAAAAAAACCTAAATCGACTTTTAAGTTCAGCTCAGTGTTTTTCGAAGCTTCACATATCTCACCAAATTACCACATTACTTTGTCTTGTCACTGGGAAACCAGGTTAAGAACCAAAACAAAATTCAACTATTCTGTATCATAGGAAATGAAGGATTTAGTCTCAAGTTGATTGGCAGAACTACTTTGGGTATAAAAGTCTCTTTAAAGTAAATGTTAAAAGCTAACACTGTGCAACTTTGGACAACTTATATAACTTCCAGCCTTTGCCTTTCTCATATGTAAAATCCTGGAATCAAATTATTAGATCAGGAAAGAACCTTAGAAGTGCTCAAGTCTGGTCTTTTTATTTGAAAGATGGAAGAAATTGAATCCCAGTGAGGTCAGGTACTTTTCATTCTCTCACACAGCTAGTAGGCATTAGGACCAGGAACAGGACTCATGTCTCCTGACTTTTTGTTGTATGTTTTCTTAGAATTAGGTGATCTCTAAGGCCTCTTCTGGCTTTAAAGTTGAATGTGTCTATGATGGTAATGGGTTATACTTTTAAGCCACTCATTTTATCCAGGAACATTCATTGAGTATCTTAAATGATGGCATGAGCTTCCCCTAAGGCAAGTTTTCTTACGTAGCTGCTATATGAGCAATCACTTTTAAGTATAGAAAAGCCAAAAGGAAGTAGGGCGGTTTCTGGTTCCCCTGAAAAGAAAAGGGATTTCACTCAACATTAGCTGCACCTCATCATTCACTTCAAATGACATTCAAGAAAATAAGTGCTTGAGTAGCTGGATTCTTCCTGACCATCATTCCCAGGACTAACTGGAAGATGGGATAACTTTAAATGTAAGTGGCTGGTCACTTGGGGAGTGTAGGAGGTGGACAGGAAGCAGCCCCCACACAGGATGTTCTCCTCTTGTCAACCACAAGCATCTAACAAAGTTCGATGAAAAAGAAAAAGTCACTGTGTGAGAAATGCTTCACCAACCTGAAAGCTATTTTAATGTCGGCTGTGACATGTTTTTACTTCTTCATTTACAAAGGGAGTAAACACTACTCATATATTTTAGGTTAGGATCGAGGGTTCTTATTGCAATCCAAGACTGGTATTCCTCCTCCTATAACAGGCTGCCTTAAGAGCTGCCAAATTCTGTATAAAGGTATGGACCATGTTGATGTTCATGCTGTTTGTTGGGTCCAGTGCTGTTGATTCTGGACTCTTTCCTAAGTCATTCCAGGAATATAAGCAACTTCCTGCCCTTGGGGAGCTAGATTTAACTCTTTCAAGGTCACTAGGATGGATGCTTCCATATATATCTCAGCTCTAACTGGCTGTACATTCACTCATATCATTTTTGTCAATAGTCTTGTATACCAAGTGAAAAACTGATGCTAGGATTGTCTTCATTTTCACAAGACTGCACATAGATCAAGCCAATTTCTTTTTATTATTGCTTAAAAGTCTTCCGAACGACTCCCCTTTCCTCTCCCAAATATACCACAGTCCTCACAATTGGAATAAAAAGGAATTGTTCAGCTAAATATCATTTTCTCTTTATCTGCAGAGCCAAAGGCACATCAAGAGCTTTTCAATAACCTCTGTACAGTTCTGTGTTAACAGGGGCACTTGCTAGTTAATAATAACTGTTTTATATGGGACCAAAATTAATCAAATGTGCACATCTCTATTATAGTGAGGCACTGCAGTAATAAACATTTAATGCTAGATCCAGTGGAAAGAAGACTCATGTAACTGTCTGCAGGCCACAGATGATGTTATGGCTATTAAAGTCTATCTAGTGCATTCACTACTCTACACTAGGGGTTAGAGTATGTGGCCCTCTTCCTTCTCTACTCAGGGAGCCCGCACACATGATCCCTACTGAGTTCAGTTTTGAGGAAACTTGTCTTCCTAGGAGAAGGTGAATCTTCTTTTCAGATATCCCTTATCTCCTTGACTCCCCACCCTAGTACGTTGGGGAAAATTGCTTAAAGCTTACATTTTGGCTCATATCTCAAGTGTCTTTCAAAGATGGGGAATAGAAAGGTACATTATTGTATAATGTAAGTCAGGATGGGGCAGTATCTCTTCTCTACATACAAAAGATATATTAAACACCTTGATTTTCCTTTTACTTCTTCATGTTGGCAGTTATGTCAAAACTGGCCTTTGGTCACTCGGGATCATGAAGTCCAAAACCCAGACTCAAGTCCACTCAGTTCACATAGCAGCAGCTTTAGCTGACATACACAAGCATTTTTATTGGGGCAGAAGGGTGGTCCATCCCTGGGGTGTGGCATTTACCAGACTAAGAGCACAAGGAAGAAAAAAGCCCCCAGTGTAGAATAACTCCCTTTTAAAAGGTCTACTGAGTAGACCCTTACGGATGAGCTCTTTTCAATGATAAGTGTAGGGGGATTGTCTCACCATCTCAATCTCCTCCCACCACCAGCCCCCTAAGATGCTGAGTCATGCTGGACCTAAGCATCCAGGGATTTCCACATCACCTAAGCATCCCAGGTATTGAACTAGCTCATGTGGTTGGCTGGAATCAGTAAGGGTAGTTTAATACATGCCCTAGTCTGTACCCAAAGTTACAAAATGAAAGGGAAAACAGCATTTAGAGAACACATATGGGGGGAGCAGATTGTTGCTTGGTCTTGCAGAGTCATTTTGCTGTCTCCGAATTGGGTTCTCCCTTACATTCAACAGGTTGTTCTTTTCTCAACCATATTGCTAAGAAGTAGTTGTTCAAAATTTTCACAGAAGCATGGATCTAGAGCTGGAAGGAAGCTTAGAAGCCATTTAGAGCAACCTCCTCATTTTACAGATGAGAAACTGAAGTACAGAGGTCAAGGGACTTGACCACACTCTCACAGATTGTAGATAACAGCCACAAGTTCCGCCTAATTCTTATGCCTCCAACTACAGCTCTCCTCCCATGCTTCCTTCCTATAAACAGGAGAACCTTTCACAGAGTTTGTCCCTGAAGCAGAATGTAGTCTGAAAGTTTTTCAGCACCATAGCCCTAGTAAATGAAATGCTACCCAAGGGAAATTCAGCTCCTTATCTGAAAGCTTTCATCCATAGCTGGTGAGCTGGTCAGAGCAGATGACCACATTCTTGCTCAATAAATCTTTAAGAGAGTATCTGACTCACTGGGATCAAATAATGCATTGTTTCCAAGGAGAACCAAACAGGAAGTGTGATTGTAACCTGGATACCAAATGTTTCTCAATTTTTTACACTTAAATTTCTTGACAGATTGCATAATCTCCTTCTTATTTGTGCATCAAATGGTTTTTTTCCTCATTGACTGCCAATCCAAATTCATGGGACATTCTAACATAATATTTTAGAGAATTTGTTGTTCAGTCACTTTGTCATGCCCAACTTGCCATGACCCCATGACTAGTAAGATGATAAAAGAAATGACATCAGAAGACTAACCCCTCAGGTTGGAATGTGCTCAATATGCCATTGGGGAAGAGGGGAGAACAGCTACAAGTAGTTACAGCACTAATGGAATGGCAGGGCCAAAGCTGAAATGAAGTTCAGCTGCAGATGCATCTGGTGACAAAAGGAAAGTGATGCTATAAAGATTTATATCGCCTAGAAATGTGAGATCTGTGAACCCAAGATGAGCTGGATGTGGTCAAACAGGAGATGGAAACATCAACATTTTGATGTCAGTGAACTTAAATGGATGACGAGTGAGTTTAATTCAGATGATTATTACATATATTACTGTGGACAAGAATCCCTTCCAAGAAATGGAGGAGCCCTCATAGTCAGCAAAGGTATGAGAAAAGCAATAAAGCGGTATAATCTCAAAAACAATTGAATGATATCTGTTTGAATTCAAGGCAAAGTGTTCAGCATCACAGTAACACAAGTCTGTGCTCCAATCACTGATGTTGAAGAGGCCAAAGGTTGAAGACCTACCCACATTTTCTAGAAATAACAACCCCCTCCCTACCAATGTCAGATTCTTCATAAGGGATTGAAATGCTTAAGTAGGAAATCAAAAGATAGTTGGAATAACTGGCAAGTTTGGCCTTGGACTACAAAAAGAAGCATGGCAGAGACTAAGAGAATTTTGTCAAGATAACTTACTGGTCATAACAAATACTCTTTTTACAACAATTCACAAAATCCCTTTACACATGGACATCGTAGATGGTCAATAAGGAAATCAGAATGATTATATACTTTGCAATCAAAGGTGGAAAAACTCTATACAGTCAGTTAAGACAAGACCTGGAGTTGACCATGGCTCAAATCTTGAGTGTCTTATTATAAAATTCAGACTTGAATTGAAGAAAGTCAGGAAAACAGTCCAACTATATAGGAATGATCTAAATAACATCCCTTATGACTATAAAGTGGAAGTGATGAATAGATTTATGGGATTAGATCTGGTGGGTAGAGGGCTTGAAGAACTATGGACAGAGGTTTGCAATATTGTACAGGAGGCAGCAACAAAAGTATCCCATGGAAAAAGGAGAGCAAGGAAGCAAAATTCTTGCATGATGAGGCTTTACAAATGACTGACGAAAGAGGGAAAGGAGAAAGGGAGAGATACATCCAAAAGAATGCACAATTCTAAAGAATAGTAAGGAGAGATATGAAGGTTTCTTAAATGAGCCATGCAAAGAAATAGATGAAACAAGAGAATGGGAGAGACAAGAGACCTCTTCAAGAAAGTTAGAGATAGCAAGAGAAAGTTTCAAGAAAAAAATGAGCAGGATAAAAGGCAAAAACAGAAGCAGAAGAAATTAAGAAGAGGTGACAAGACTATGCAGAACTATGTAAGACACGCCCTAGGACCAATGATAACCACAATGGTCACTGGTCTGGAGCCGGACATCTTGGAGAATGAAGCCAAGGGGGCCTGGAGAAGCACTGCTAACAGTGAGGCTGGTGGAGC
>JAQQSK010009682.1:0-12985 GCA_028658325.1 Potorous gilbertii | reverse complement strand
ACGGGTCCATACCTTAATAAAGGAGGCCCAAAAAAATGCTGAAGAAAATAGCACCTTGAAAAATAGGCTAACTCAATTGGCAAAAGAGGTTCAAAAAGCCAATGAGGAGAAAAATGCTCTCAAAAGCAGAATTAGCCAAGTGGAAAAAGAGGTGCAAAAGCTCACTGAAGAAAATAGTTCTCTCAAAATTAGAATGGAAGAGATGGAGGCCAATGACTTTCTGAGAAACCAAGAAATCACAAAACTGTATGATCAGACAGTTGGATCTGTCTGTTGATCTATGATGTATGTATTGCTTATGGTCAGACAGCTGGAAGCCCTGTCTTTTGATTTTTCTTTCTTTGTATTTTCTCTGAAGTTCAGGGTGCTGACTTTTTCCCCTGATCTAATTATATATATGATTATAATTATATATATGATATATATATATACTTGATTAAAGTGATATATATATATGCTTGATTAAAGTGGTTGTTGACCCCCTCAAAAGTTGCTTTCCTTTTATAAAAGCAAATCTAAGAACTTGCACAGCAGGCCTTTCTATGTATGTCAGGGTGCTTACTGCTACAGCATTTCAACTTAATTTCCCCCTGTTGAATATTAAAGATCCCCAATGACTCTCTCTGGTTCCAATCCAATCCCAAGTACCCTCCATGGGACATTAATTTCTGAAAAAGCTAAACTGAGGTTAGGGATTCCCTCTGTGCTCCTAGAAAAATGAAAAGTTAGCTGATTCCCATGGAGATTTCCCCCCCACCCTGACTATGACCTACAAACTGTGCAAACCCAGGATATTGCATTTATAAAAAAAAAATTCTCAGTAGTTTAGAGGTAATGCCAAATCCCTGTCTCAGTAAAAGGGATGCTTTTTATAAAAAACATTTTATAGAAGGGAAAACCAATGCATAGAAAAGAAAGGAATAGATGCTACTCAAGGTCACATAGGAAGAAACAGATCAAGAACTAGGAATATTTGAGCCAAAGGCAAACACCACAAACCTCACCAAGGCTAAATGAAATGAAATATATTATCCATTGAGGTGAGAGGTGGGCCATCACATTTGGGTAATGGATGAGCAAAGATAGAGACCCAGGAGACCTTAGCATGGGACATCACCTTATACAGGGTCATGATGGTAATAGGCTGGGTTGGAGGAGGAAGAGCTTGCCCCAGTCCACCGTCTGGTAGCTTCTTATTTTAACAATTTATTCTTGGTAGCTGAGTGCAAAATGCTACTTCTTTTATGCTGCCGAAGGGAAGCAAATGTTGTCAGCAGCCTCTAAAATCAGCCCCCTGATTACCTGCCCTAGTTATATGTTTAGAAAGGAAGGATTGCTATGTTTTCAACTCTCAGACTCTTCAGTAAGTATGAAATCTACCATTGCTGATGGAGCTTTCTTATTAATGATCATTTATTCCTATGATTTAAGGGGAAAGCCCTATAATTTTGGAAAACTGTAACATGTCCCCTGATCCTCAAGGACCTCAAGGATTTTTCCCAGATGTAGGAAGGAGGGCATAACATATTTCCTAGTCCCTGACCAAAAATGAAGATGATGTCATCTTCCTAAATCTTTATGGAGTGTTCATGACATCAGTGGTGCCCCATGGGTAGCAGCCATGTGGTCATTCAATGAATTCTAGCAAAGAAGGCTAATTCTACTAGTTTACTCCATTTTGATAACTTCCCTAGGGGTGGATGTGTAGAGCAGTGGATAGAATGCTAGATTAGGAGGGAGGAACACTTGAGTTTTAATCCAGCTTCAGATAACTGGTAATCTCAGGTAAGCTATTTGCCTCAGTTTCTTCAATTGTAAAAGGGGATGAAAATAAACATCTACTTCCTGAGGCTGCAAAATTCAAATGAAAAAATATCTGTAAAGAAATATTTCCTTCCGTCCCTTGAAGACAAGCTTGCATCTTTTCCAGACTTCAACAATTGAACAACAGGACGTTTTGTTTTCATAGACAATGTCATAGACATATGTTTTTAGATATAGTAATTAGTGGAGCCCAATCAGTTGTTTGTAAGTCTATTTTGGGTCCAATTCTCCTATCTGAGCCTCCTGTAAAATTTTATTTATGGAATTATTGTATATGATCGGGTGTGGGGGGGAGATACAAGTACGCATATAACAGGACCACATCCCCCCAGCAGGAGTCCATAATCTAGGTAAGCCATGTACACAAACAACTTGAATGCAAGGCAGGGTGTAATAAGTTGCATATTAGAGGTGCCCAATGCTCTAGAATCAGGGATGTAGTGTTAGAAGGGTCCTTAGAGCTCATTTAGTCTAATCTTGTCCTTTTACAGGTCCCATAGTACCTGGCATATAGTTAAATGTTTAATAAATGATGATTGACTTCTTGACCTGAGAAATATCTTTCCTAAGAGGTATGAAACAACAGAGCTAAGCTTCCATCCCAGTGCCTCTGATGCCACAGGGACTTCCCACCCCCCACCCCATACCACCTCCATAGGAATTCTGTAGATGATGGTATTCTTGACCAGGCAGATCAGAGAAGGTTTTACGTGGGAAGTGGCATTTGAGCAGGACCTCAGGAAGAATGGATAAGATTTTGACAGCTGGAGATGGGGGAAAGTTAGAGATCAATCACTAGCCATTTCTGAAGTACTTCCTATGTACCAGACACCAGGAAAATGAAATGATCTGAGGTGAAGAGGCAGGAAGTTGCAGGGTGTGGTCAGAGAATGCCAAGATATACAGTTTGATTAGCTCCAGAGTAGAGTTGATATACGGTAGGGAACAGATAGAAAGAAGGCTGGAAAGGGAGGATGGGATTAGATTGTGGAGGGCTTTCAAGACCAAGTCTAGGTGCTTAGCCTAATTTTCTAGGAATGGCAGAGCCACTAAAGCTTTTGGCATGGGAGTTACTGTGGTCTTTGTTTTTAGGAGTAATAATATCTCACATTGCCATAGTACCTCATAATTTATAAAGTACTCTCTTTATAGCAACCTTAAGAAGGAGTTAATTTGAAAAGTATATTACGCATTAGTGAAACTCAGAGAAGTTAAATGTTTTTTCTGGGGTCATATGTTAGCAAGCAGTGGAGTTAGGATTTGAACCCAGTTCTTTTGATTTCAAGTATAGTGCTCTTTAAAAAAAGTCAACAAGATTTTACTTTTTCCCGTTAATAAGCATTTACTTTCTCTCCCACTTACTCTCAGTGAAAAAAAAAAGAAAAAGACATATTATATCTATCAGATTGGCTAATATGACAGGAAATGAAAATGATAAATGTTGGAGAGGATATGGGAAAATTGAGGCACTAATGTATTGTTGGTGGAGTTGTGAATTGATTTAACCATTCTGGAAAGCAGCTTGGAACTATGCCCAAAGGGCTATAAAACTGTGATACTCTTTGATCTAGCAATACTGCTAGGTCTGTATTCTAAAGAGATCATAAAAAAGGGGAAAGGTCCTATTTGTACAAAAATACTTATGACAGCTATTTTTGTGGTGGCAAAGAGTTAGAAATTGAGGAAATGCCTATAAATTGAGGAATGGCTGAACAAGTTGTAATATTGTATGTGTTTGTCCTTCGTTGCCGAAGAAGACCATGTCAACAGAGAAATAATGACATGACTTGCACTTGACTTTGTTTTGAGTGAGGGAGGGCTGTGCAGGTCACCAGCCTCTCTTCTCCTCCAGAGCCATCTCTGGATGAATCCAGTGACCAGATATTCATCAGGATGACTGGAGATGACCCAGGATGAAGCAATTGGGATTAAGTGACTTGCCCAAGGTCACCCAGCTAGTGAGTGTCAAGTGTCTGAGGTGAGATTTGAACTCAGGTCCTCCTGACTCCTGCACTGGTGCTCTATCCACTGCACCACCTAGCTGCCCCTAACAAGCTGTAGTATATGAATGTAATGGAATACTATTATGCTATAAGAAATGATGAGTTTTCAGAAAAACCTGGAAAGACTTACATGAACTAATGCTAAGTGAAGTGAACAGAACCAGAAGAACATTGTACAAAGGAATAGCAACATTTTGTAATCATCACTGTGACAAACTTAGCTCTTCTCTGCAATACAATGATTCAAGACAATTCCAAAAGACTCATGATGGAAAATATTCAGAGAAAGAACTGGAGTCTGAATGCAGATTGAAGTATACTATTTTTACTTTTTCTGGCTTTTTTCTTCCTTGCAGTTTTTCCCTTTTGTTCTTTTTCTTCTTTCACAGCACGACTAATGTGGAAATATGTTTAACATGATTGCACATTTATAACATTTATCAGATTGCTTACAGTCTTGGGGAGGGGGGAGGAGGAAGGGAAGGAGGGAGAAAAATCTGGAACTCAAATCTTATAAAAAATGAATGTTGAAAACTGTCTTTACATGTAATTTGAAAAATTAAATCCTATTTACCAAAAAAAAAAAAAGGAAATAAAGAAAGACAAAATCCTTGCAATAAGTAAGCTTGGTTAAGCAAAATAAATTCCTATAGTGGCCATGTTTGAAATTGAATGCTTGATTATGTATATTTCATCCATTTCTTCTCTGTCAGTAGGTTGGTAATATTTTCTTCACAACTGGTCCTTTGGAATCATGGTTAGCCATTCAATTGATCAAACTGGTTAAATTTTTCTGATGTCATTCACTGTGACAGTGTTGTTAATACAGTATAAATTGTTCTCCTCATTCTATGTGGGTAACTTTGCATCAGGTGATAGAAATCTCCCCAAGATTCATATGAAACTATCCCTATCACTGTTATAACACAATAGTATCTCATTACATTCACTACCATCATTTGTGCAGTGATTCCTAAATTGATGAACACCCCTCTTAATTTTAGTCCTTTGTTACCAGTCAAAGAATTGCTTTAGATATATTTGGACACATAAATAATTTTCTTTTTCCTTTGATCTCTGAAGTGAGGGGTATAGTAATGATATCACTGGGTCAAAGGATATACACAGTTAAGTAACTTGGGGGCATAGTTCCAATTTGCTTTCTAAAATGTCTGGATCATTTCACAGCTCTACCAACAGGGCATTAATATGCCTATTTTCCAGTAACACCACCAAGATTTTTCATTTTTGTTTTTTTAACCATCTTTATTAATTTGGTGGGTGTGAGTTGGAACCTCAGTACTCATTAAATTATGGCATGCTGCTTCCTTAATTAGTTTCACAGAAATAAACAAGATGGATTAGAAAGGGGAAAGACTGGAGACAGGGAAACCAGTTAGAATACTTGCCATTCTGAAAGATATGGGATTTTAATTGACTGGTTGATAGAGATCATAATTTCACCTAATCTCTTATAATCAGTCAATAAACATTTATTAAATACCTGCTATATTCTTGGCTCTGTACAAAGTTATATGGATACAAAAAAATGTCAGAAGATAATACTTGCTCTCAAGGAGCTCATAATTTCATTGAGGAAGACAACATATAAAAGAAGTTAAAAGGGGAGAGGGGCAGACAGTACTTAGCTGAGATCATGATGAAGTCCAGAGAAATGCATCAGGTAGGAAATGAAGAGGTTGCCAAGGCAAACAAAATCATATATCATCATACAATAGCCAATCTTCTGGCAATGAACTTTGAATTTAGCTAAATTCCTTCCTTCATGACACAACGTTGGTTGATGATGCTATACTTGAAAGTATTCCAAGTGGATAATCTATACTAGGATCTTGAGCTCCATTGCCTTAGCCAGCATCACCTCCATAAAACAATGAGGTATTGGATGAGGACCTCAGAGAGTACTGGAGTAAAGTTTTCTACTCATGTATTAGGTAAGAGCCTATGTAGTTAGATAATGGGAGAAATCTTGCATTTCTTTTTTTTTAAACCTTGCCCTTTAGCAGCTGTTAGTGAGCAAAATACCAGCAAAACACTATTTGTTCCTAGATCTCTATTGGCATTCATTGATAAGCCTGGCTCTCCAACTAAGGTGCTAAATTGTGCTAAGTAGAAATGGCGAAGTGGCTGATAATTAGTAGTAGCAAAATTATTTTAAGCTTCTAATGAGGTGCCAGATGCATTGGGTAGTTAAATGATTACCAATAATTGGACAAGTCTTTTAGTCATCATCCTATTCCACAGGAAATGTTTGTGTGTGTGTTAATACCTTTAACATTGATCATAATCTCTTACTAGACATCTCTGACCAAGAGCCAGAGATTTTCCTCTGGAAATGGAATGACAATTGAAATTTACAAAGTCCCAGCTCTGAAATTATGGTGGGATAGCAGAAAAAGGGGGACAATTTGTGGGTATTGGTGTTTTGAGGATATTTTTAAAAAACCATAAAAAATTTAATGAGATTTTTAAAGACAAGCACTTTATATTCTCTTGAGTGAAACACAGAAATCAATTTTATTTGAGATTTGAATTTGTGAGAGAAAGCTATCGCCATGGCATAAACTCCAGTAACTCTTTCCTGAAAAACATTATCACCTAAATGTCTTCTCCCTCCCCCAACATCACCACTCAGTTTAATGACTTTTTCTAAAAAATGGCCCATTTTTTCCATTTTATAGACTCTTCCTAAGTACTTTTGGACAATGATGAGTACCAATATTTACAGTAATTCCTTTAAATTGCCAGCTATATTGAAGCTGCAAGAATGCCTCTTCATTGGTATTATAGTGGGGGCCATAAACTACTTGAGATGATGCCAGATAAGTTGTTAATTAAATGTCCATAAATCATGAAGGACATGGATGAAACAGTAGAGAAACTTGTCTTGCTACCTATTTGCTTCATTGTTTTCACTGATCAGAAAGCTTTTAGATGGGGAGGATGGGTGTCACATGCCCAGTTAAAGCACCAAATGTCTCTCCCTTCACTATGTAATGTTTAAAAGAAATTTAGGGAGTTTGACATGCTCCTAACCTGAAGCTTTATTTTTCTGTTCTTTGAGGTCCTTAATGTGTGTCTAGAAATGTATAGAAACCAACATCTGGAACAGATGGAAAAATGTGTATTTCAGAAAGGGCAAAGGAAATTTGCAGCATTTAGTGGACATAAAAATCTCAGGGGCAAGAGCATCCTTGTGTGGTGATATATTTTGATACTGAGTGCTTACACAACCTTGATTTCTCTGATTTTGTGCCCCTTAAGATATCTAAAATAAATATAAGTAATGGGTCATGAGGGAGGGGGAATGGGAGGGTAATTTTTGGCTCTGGGTTTGAAAGTTGAGGGATGAAATGATTTCATCAAAAATGCATTATTCATAAAGTGAAAAATGCCACTCTCATCTTCGGTTGATACATGATTATTAGATTCTTGAGGATTACTTGAATTTGTTTTGCAACTGATAAAACACAGACTTTTTAAACCAAAGAAGCAATTTAGAAATTCAATATCTCAGTAAAAAGAAAGCTAATTCGTCTTGTCTGTTAGCATACAATGGCCCTAACAATATACAACTGCAATCTCCTAGGTGACCTGTGTTGTAATTTGCTTGAGAAAGTTCACTAACTGCAACTTTAATTCCAGGGTTCCTGTTGTTAGCCACCCAACTGTAAGTGGAAACCATTGTGCAGCCTCTCTCTTGAAGAAGCAGAAAGTAAAGGTGATAGGAGAGGAGACAAAAGGGACTCTGAAGTCTTTGAGGGCATGTGTTTTTCATTTTGGAACTTGGCATAATGGTGATCTGTTCCATTTAGATAATGTTTATAGTCTACTATTTTATATTTTTACAGTGGGAAAATCTTAGTGTCCAATGTCGGTCAGGCTATTTGACTTGGGGTGACAAAGATGATGTCAGGTTTATCTGTCCAAAAGGTCTTCTCTTTTGGTGCAGAGTATAAGTGATTTCTGGGTCTTGAATGCTATGTCAGTGGAGTAGAATTATGTAAGGTCCTTCTAAGCTAGAAAGTCCTCTGCTATGTGACTGACAATAGACTGCTTGATTCCTGAGGATGAACTCAACTGACTTCAAAGGCTATTTGCAATGAGATAATTACTTTCCTCTAAAAGTTCACCTGCTAAATCTTGGAGGGATTGCAATCTTCACTAGTGGAGAGAGGGTCCACACTGACAGAGTAATGGTTTCTTGAAGTATTTTAGTAAGTTGGGTTATCTCCCTCAAAGAGGCATTGAAAATGATGAGACAGTTTAGAATATTACACGTTTAGATGTATAAAATATAGCTGCTTCCAAAGTACCTCTTTACTCATATTATCTCATTTCATCATCATGTCAGCCCTGTGACTTAGGTACAAGAGTGTGTTGATAAATGTTAAACAACTGGCTCTGGGGGCAAAAATAAAAGAATCAAAAATTGTATTCAAGATAGAGTTTTAAGTTTAATCTGATTTTCCCCGTTACTTTCTTAAGTAATCAATAGATTATAGAAATCAATAAAACAATAGATCAAGCCCCAATTTGTATCATTATTTTTGAGGTGTAAATTTTCACAGTGAAAATTTAACAATTGGTTACGGAGAACTGGTTCCAGCACGTCTCGAACATCATATTAAAAGAGCTAAAGTGTCTAGATAAATAAAATATATAGTACTTCTAAGTTTTGAAAAGCCCTTCACATCTGTTGACACATCTGATTCTCACAACAATCCTCAATGCAGATACAGAATCATTCTTTTACGTATTAGGAAACTGAGATTGAAATAGGTTAAATGACTTGGAGGGGTGGGGTCACATAGTCTGAGGCAGAACTTGCACTCAGGGCTTTCTGATTTTAAGTCTAAAACTGTGCATTGAGTCAGATGGCTATACCTTTGTGAAAAGAGAGAGGAAAAAGTAAATACAATAAATATTATAGAATCCTTATTTAGTAACAGATTATATCGGAAAAGTGAACTACTGACTTTAGGACTGAGGCTGAATTTGGGGACTTTTCTCTGGAAAAAAGGAAATTTCAAGGGCACTCATGAGAAGTCCAGTTTTTATTGATGCATTTGCCAGCATCTTGAGCTAAATTTAGGGAAAATCATTGCCTGTTAAGCAATTCGTCAATAAAAAAGTACTTATTATTCATTGCCATGTATCAGACAGCATGCTAGGTGCTGAGGCTACAAGACACAAGTGAAACACTTCCTATATGCAAGAAGCTTACATTGGAATGGGGGAGACATCTCTGCACTTAAATATATGTGAAATAAATACAAGGTAATGGGGGGGTGGGTTGGGGGGAAGGCAGCAGCAAATGGACCGCAGTAAACTCATGAGGCAAAAACGTTTAAGCCATTTGAAATGCCTCCTAGATGGACAAGACCCAGCATGGAGACTATAAAGTAAAGAGACTATGAGGAAAGACCATATAGTCCATGAGAGTATTGGGATATCATTGTCAAGAGAAACAATGAATGTGAAGAATACAGAGGACTGTGGGACAGAGGACTACATGAAGTAAGTAGAGCCGAGAAAACGATATATACTATGACCATGTCAATGAAAAGAACAATCAGAAAACATTCAAAAATGAATGTTACAAAATGACAAACAAGTGTGGCCACAAAGAAGAGCTATTAGAAGATTCCCTTCCCCTATTCCTTTGCAGAACTGGGAGGTCCAAAGATTTGAAATCCTGCATTTATTTTCGGATGTTTTTGATGTGTTTTTGGTAAGTTTTATTGATTTTTTCCCTCTTCTTCCTCTTTCTTTCCTTTAAAATATTCTTCTAAGACACTGAAGCAGTTCACCATTTCCTTCTTCAGCTCATTTTGCAAATGAGGAAACTTAATGCCAAGCTGATGAGGACATGTGGCCGGCAGAATGGTATAGAGAAAGTTGGAAGACTAATGCTCATTCCTAGTGTGACCTTGAAGAAGGCATTTAGCCTCCTTGGGACTCTGTTTCTTCGTTTGTAAAGTGAGAGCATTGGACTACTTTGCTTCTGGGCTTCCTTCTAGCACTAGCTTTGGGAACTCTAGGGCAGCTAGGTGGTACAGTGGATAGAGCACTAGTGCAGGAGTCAGGAGGACCTGAGTTCAAATCTCATCTCAGACACTTGACACTCACTGGCTATGTGATCTTGGGCAAGTCACTTAACCCCAATTGCCTCATCCTGGGTCATCTCCAGTCATCCTGATGAATATCTGGCCACTGAATTCATCCAGAGATGGCTCTGGTGAAAAAGTGAGGCTGGTGACCTGCACAGCTTTCCCTCACTCAAAACAAAGTCAAGTGCAAGTCATGTCGTTATTTCTCTGATGGCATGGTCTTCTTGGGCAATGGACACACACACACACGTACGCACACACGCAGCTTTGGGAACTCACTTGGGGATGCTCAGGACTGGGTGTGTAAGGAGTAAATTGCTGATTTCTTTTTTCTTTGATGTTGGTCTTGGCTTTTGAGACTTGCTTTCCATCATGTGCAATAGCCTCACAATAGCCAGCTCCATATTGTAGAAAGCATGCCGGGCATCTGCAAGGGATTTCAAAGATCTCAGAAATGTGGAAACTCTTTTGAGAAGGAGAATTATCTAAAGTATCAAGTGAAGATTCAGGACATACATTATTCTATTGTTTGATTTCTGACTTTTATGTTGGCTTGCTCATTAGTCAATCAATTGACAAATAGCTATTGATTGTTCACAAGGCATGAGATATTATGTCTAGAGTTGTGGGGGATGCAAGAATGTATGTTGCCATATGTGATATGGTTCCTGCCCTCAGGAAGTTTACAATCTAGTTGCAGAGACAAGATTTAAACACAGAAAAGTCCTTCAAAGCACATTTCAGGTCTCCCTCTTACTGTTTCTCTCTGATTGTCTGCATTTGTTCCTTCTTGAAATGCTTAAATACACTTCATATTTACTTACATGTAATTCCTAGTAGGATATAAGATCCTTAAGGACAGTTATTTTTTAATTTTTCTCTTTAGATCCAGTGTGACTGCACCACATCTTACAAGAAGTAGACACTCAACAAATGTTTGATTGTTGATTCAGTGTGGAATTTAATTGAAGTAATCTCTCCCTGTCCCCCCCAATTTTCCTTCTTCCTAATTTCCCCATTTCTGTTAGAAGATACCACCATTTTTTTAGCTAGCGTGGTTTATGGCAACAGAATCTTCTTCTCCTTCTTGTCTTTACCTGCTAATATTCAATCATTTGCCAAAGTCTGTTTACTCTTATCTTTACAATTCTAGAATCTTTCCCCTTCTCTCCACTAATCTGACCATCTCCTTTGGTCAGAGGGACCCTCATCCCTCTTGCCTGGACAGTTGCAGTAACTTCCTAATTAGTCTCCCTGTCTACAGTCTTTCCTCTTTCTAATCAATTCTCCACATAGCTATCAAATTTATATTTCTTGAGCACAGTCTGACCTTGTCATTCTTCTGATTACAAAGCTTTACTGGTTTTCCAAAACCATAGGGTAAAATACAAACTCCTCTGTTTAGCCTTTAAAGCCCATCAAAATCTGGCTCCAGGCTACCTTTCCCAGCTCATTGCACATCAATCTCTGCAATGCACTTGATTTTATGGTCCAGTTGGTCTCCTTGCTGTTCCTAGTAACTGCCCCCCCTCCATATTCCACCTTCTTTCTTTGCACTTAGGCAAGGCTGACTGTACCCCATACCTGGAATGTACTTTTCCCTCACCTTCACCTCAAAGAATTCCTATCTTCTTTCTCTCTTTCTTTCCCTCTCACTCTTTCTCTCCCTTCCTTCCTTTCTTCCTTCCTTCCTTCCTTCCTTCCTTTCTTCCTTCCTCTCTCTCTTTCTCTCTTTCTTTCTTTCCCTTCCTTCCTTCCTTTCTTCCTCCTTTGGAAAAAGAAAACTAAAACTTTTACATTTACATTCACCTTTCAAAGAACACTTAATGTCACCAGTTAATGATGTTCATATAAAATGTCTACTATGTTTGTCAGAACTGTAGCAAACAATTGTATGTGCCATTTCTGGTCTCTTGCAGTGGTTTGAACTTTTGTAAGTTGGCATAACAACAGTTATTGTAGTGAGATTCCCAAACCCAAGATATAAATGAACAGGGTAACTTTTTTTTTAATTGACAAATTGGTAAATAATCAAGGACTAGGGAAATATTCCAATAAGAAAACTCCCTTCCTAAAGAAGTTATTTCTTCCTAGTTACAGCTACTTCCTAAAAGCAAGGGTTTCTCCTCCCCCACCCACTCCACTGTACTCTTTAAAGACAGAAAGTCACATGCCACCATGAGTTCCAAAAAGCACTTCACAAAGATCAAACCACAACACTCCCCTCCTGCCCCTCCCTCAATGAAGCCTGCTGCAAGCTCAGCTCTAGGGTCATATCCCAATTCAGCAAATGCTGAGTTTAATCCTGACTCCAATGCTAATTGTGCCCTCAGAGCACAAATACTACTCACCTCATGACTCTCAGTGTTCTAAGGGGTCAGGGGTCTTGTAATGCTCCAGTTTATAAGCCCCCAATCTTGTACTTCCCCCCTATGATTATTGATTGATATAGATTAGACAGCCAGACATTGTGATTTTGGAAATTTGGAAATTGTATTTACTTTAGTGTAGTTGATTTAAAATATTCCCTTACTTATGATACCCCAGCTTCAGTAAATGCAGGGTCTAGGGGAAAGTGGCTTCAAGTTTAGAAAGCACAGGTTTACTTCAAGTGTAATTCACCATTCCTGGAAGTCCTTTTGTTAGAATCCTCAAGATATTCCTCTTAGCTATGGCGCATCTTTTCCGTGAGCAGAACTGTAGTGCCCTGAATCTTACCCTTCTTTACCATGAGCAGTCTGCCCTGCTTCTACATAGACACTAGTGTCTTCTGCTACAGTCCTGGGGACTCTGCAAGCACCCAAACAAGTGCTTGATTCTTTAGTCCTCTGAAATACACAAGGTCCTCCTCTGGCCAAGGGGAAGGTATAGGGGAAGATGGAGACAGAAACCAAGATTGACTAATTCCAGGACTTTTCTATCTAAGGTAATTCTTTTTTTTTTCTTTATTTTAAATAAATTTATTTAACTTTTTACATTCATTTTCACAAGATTTTGGGTTCCAAAATTTTCTCCCCATTTGTG
>JAQQSK010009681.1:0-12985 GCA_028658325.1 Potorous gilbertii | reverse complement strand
ACCTGGGAACTCTGGAATTTGGCCACAGTGTTCCTAAGAGTTTCTCTTTTTGGATCTCTTTCAGGCAGTGATTGGTGGATTCCTTGAATACTTATTTTGCCCTCTGGTTCTAGAATATCAGGGCAGTTTTCCTTGATAATTTCATGAAAGATGGTGTCTAGGCTCTTTTATTGATCATGGCTTTCAGGTAGTCCCATAATTTTTAAATTGTCTCTCCTGGATCTATTTTCCAGGTCAGTTGTATTTTCATTCTTTTGGTTTTCTTTTGTGATTTCTTGGTTTCTCAGAAAGTCATTAGTTAGCCTCCATCTGTTCCATTCTAATTTTGAGAGAACTATTTTCTTCAGTGAGCTTTTGAATCTCTTTTTCCACTTGGCTAATTCTGCTTTTGAAAGCATTCTTCTCCTGATTGGCTTTTTGAACCTCTTTTGCCAATTGAGTTAGCCTATTTTTCAAGGTGTTATTTTCTTGGGTCTCCTTTAGCAAGGTATTGACCCATTTTTCATGCTTTTCTTTCATCTCTCTCATTTCTTTTCCCAGTTTTTCCTCCACCTGTCTAACTTGATTTTCAAAATCCTTTTTGAGCTCTTCCATGGCCTGAGCCCATTAGATATCTATTTCAGATGTTTGGGATACAGAGGCCTTGACTCTTATGTCTTTACCTGATGGTAAGCAGTTTTCTTCCTCATCAGAGAGGAAGGTTGGAATCATCTGTTTCCCAAGAAAATAACCTTCTATGTTCTTATTTTTTTTCCCTTTTCTGGGCATTTTTCCAGCCAGTTACTTGACTTCTGAGAGGGTTTGAGATTGAAATGCTGCTCCCCAGCCTCAGGGCTTTTGGTGGCAGGCCTGGCTGCTATTCAATGGGAGCCTAATTTCTGATGCTCAGGTGGGGGCAGGGCCGCCTCCCAGGCTCAGTTCCTTAAAAGGGGGTTTATGCAGAGACCTTTTGTAATGGAGCTCCTGCCTGCTCTGGGAGCTTCTCGCCACCGCTGCCTCTGCCGCTGCTGCTGCCTCCTTGCTCCCCTCTCAGCCCATCCAGACGTCTGTCTCACTGACCTGTGCATCTGTGGGTGGAGGGAACCTTCTCGGCTCTTGGAAATTCTGTCCCTGAAACCTGCCTGGATCTGCTCGCTACTCTCAGTGCCACGCAGCCAGGGCAGGGGAGGGTTCCTCTCCCGTCCGGTGCGAGATGGACCTTTGAGGTTGGTTTTTCAGGGCTCTCTGGAACGGAAATCTCCTTCACTGTGTTGCTGAGCGGCTTCCACTGTTCCAGAATTTGTTAGGAGTTCTTTTTAGAGGAAATCCATGGGCTGTGGGTTTGGAGCTAGCATAGGTGAGTCTTTCTACTCCGCCATCTTGGTTCTGCCCCCATTTCTTGATCAGCATTGATTCTTTCTTGCCTTTCATTGTACTAGAGCGAATTAATCACGACGACCTGTAGTGAACCATTTCCCAGTTTGTTTAAAGGGAATTTTAGTAGGAAGAATGTTTGCCTAATGTGTTCTTACTTCAGTAAAAATCTGTGATTCTTTGGGGGTGTCTTCATCAGTTATGATTATAAACCCTCCTTGCTTTAGTAGATGGTTTCATGAGTTGTTGTGGTCAGAAAAAATAACCTAGTGGCCAATATTTTGGTGATGAGCCTCTCTGAGTTTAGTTAGGCTAGCCTTTGGATGATAGTTAACGATACAGTAATGATAGCTCTGAAGCCCACACCCAAATCTTTTCTACCTTGTGCTCCATTTGAATAGCCTGACTTCAGGAATCTAGGATCTGCCTCATGCTGCAGCAAAGCACTGGAGTAGGATTTTGGTAGATGTTAATCTATACATGAAGTTAGAAACATGTAAAACTCAGCACATGATGCTTCCTTTGTGATACAATGTGTTTTTGCAGTAACATCCAGGAAATGCGGGCCCGACACAAAGAAAGTTTTCTGAAGAAGCACAACCTGAAACTAGGTTTCATGTCAGCATTTGTGAAGGCCTCTGCCTATGCCTTACAAGAGCAGCCAGTGGTGAATGCAGGTGAGTCCACTGGGGCAAGGATGCACACATACACATATGATAGCTATCTCAAAACTAAAAACAAAAGTCTTTATTTACTGACATAGAAAAATAAATATTTTCTATAAGAGCTTCCTCATTTTCACTCATTTTTAGCTTCTTTAAAACAAGTAGCATGATGTGTTTCAACCTACATGTCAGTTCTCCCATTAGTCAGAGAACATGTTTTTCATTTCCAAAGAGTTTTTGTCTGGCAGCAAGCAACTCTTGGGGATATGGAGAGAAAGGAATAATCATTTATATACCACCTACTGTGTGCCGGACATTGTGCTAAGCACTTTTACAAATAGATTATTTGATCCTCATAACGACTCTGCAAGATAGGTGCTGTTATCATCCCCCTTTTACAGTTGAGGAAACTTGGGCAAACACAGGTTAAATGACTTGTCTAGGATTTCACAGCTAATAAGTGTCTCTGAGGGCAGATTTGAACTCAGATCTTTCTGATTCTAGACTCTGCTTTATCTGTTGCTCTACCAGCTACCTCTTGGAAGGCCTTGTTCATGCCCAGGTTGTTTCATTCAGGCAGGAAACTCAAAAGGGCATTCCTTCCCTCCCCTTACTGTTATCTAAGGAAGTGACCTCTGTACATGACGCATATTCCATGGCAAACTTTAATCCCTCAAGATTGAATTTACTGGGAGGAGTCTGTGCTTCTTCTGGCTTTTGGACTTGAATCTTTCATCATCTCATTAATAGAATCAAACCTTGTTCTTTATTTTCACTTTGGAAGTCTTGATTCAACAAGTCAGTCTCATTTTTTTCTTCTCATTTAGATAGCTTTCTTCCCCCTGGTAGGTGAAGTTAAGTCAAAGATCCTTTTTACCATCCATCAGTGGAGCCAAAGGTCCCAAAGAATTGTAGACAGCCTTGAGAGTACAAATCCATGTAAATTTTTTTTAATGAAAGCAGTTTAAAAATGTTAGTTTTTATTACTCTGAACGTGATAAAGACAAATTAACATGAATGCTTCTGTATACAGTAAACAGAAAAAAAAAAGAATTGTATGTGAAACTGCAAATCTCTATTATTAAACAGCTCACTTTTTAAAAAAAAGCGTATAATAAATTCAGCATTTTTCAAAATTGTCTGCTTGTATCGCCATCTAAATCTTGTATTCTTTTATGTAAATTTTTTAAAAATGCTCCAGTGATGTTCTTCTCTTTCTTTGGGGGAGGGCCTTCACTCTTTCTCATCCCATCTCCTCCTCTCTCCTAGTGAAATGAAAATAGCCCTTCTTTGTAACAAACTGTCACAGTCAAGCAAAACAGACCCACACTTTGACCATGTTCGAAAATGTATATCTTGTTTTTCTTGAGTTCACCACCCACTTCCACTGAATTCAGAAGTCATGAGGTAGATAACATGTTTCATCATCAGTCTTTTGCAGTTATGGTTAGTTATTTCACTGATCAAAATGTATAAATCTTTCAAAGTAATTTTTTTTACAGTGTTGTAGACATTGTGTAAATTATTTCTGGCTCTGCTTACTTTGCTCTGCATTTCACACAAATCTTTCCAGGTTTTTCTGACTCCTGTCATCATTCCTCATGATGCAATAATGTTGTATTGCTATAATAATCATTTGTTCAGGCAGCAGTAGTGCGATGGATTGAGCCCTGGGGGTCAGGGAGTCAGGAAGACTTGAGTTCAAGTGTGATCTCAGGTGCTTCCTTTTCTATTCCCCACTTCAACCATTCCTCAATTGAGGAAATACTCCTATACATATTTTTGCAGATGTAGGTCCTTTCCCTTTGACCCTGGGCAGGTGACTAAAACTGTTTATCTCACTCTCCTCACCTGTAAAATGGGGATAGTAACAGCACCTACCTCACAGGGTTGTGAGGGTCAAATGAGTTCACCTTTGTAAAGTGCTTAGCACAGTGCCTGGTGCATAGTAGGCACCATATAAGTGCTTCTTTTCTTCTCTGTTTCCTTCATCAGTCATTCCTCAATTAATGGGCACCTCCACATTTTCCACATTAGAGCTTCAAAGACAAATGAAAAATAGTCTCTCTCTTCCAGGAGCTTGACCTTTCAGTTCTTCCACCAATGTTTGTAAGAGCCCTTTTTTTGTTTAGTCGTTTTTCAGTCATCAGAGTTTTCGTGACTTCATTTGGGGTTTTCTTGGCAAAAATATTGGAGTAGTTGCTATTTCCTTCTCCAGCTCATTTTACAGATGAGGAAACTGAGGTGAACAAGGGTTAAATGATTTTGCCCAGGGTCACACAAGCTAGTAATTGTCTCAAGCAGATTTGAACTCAGGAAGATGAGTGATTCTGACTCCAGGCCTGGCACTCTATCCATTGCACCATTTAGGACTAGGCATTCATTTGTCTTCCTCTCACTGCTCATAAGCAAAAAATTTCATTGGACATGGCTTTCAATTGGTAAAGACTTCATTCCTTCTTATTTTTAAATGTGGAGAGGCTATCCTCTTTCTCTTGTTCAAGTTAGGAGGAAGGACGTATTCTTTCCTTCTGAAACTAAGGGGTACTGTTCCTACTCCTCTGCCAGAGTGGATACTCATGCAATGTTTATAAGGTTTATTGAGTGCCTACTGTGTGCATGGCAGTATATTAGGGGAATTTTGGAAAATGTAAAAAACCAAAGTGTTGGGACTCAAGAAGTGAAAGGGGGGAAAATCAGCTTTACTCTGCAAACATTCCCTTATTCCCACTTCACCCCCTGCTTCTGGGGAGCGTGTATAAATAATCTTTGCTTTTTTCCTCACAGTGATTGATGACACAACCAAAGAGGTGGTGTATAGGGATTATATTGACATCAGTGTTGCTGTGGCCACTCCACGGGTATGTAATTTGGGTTTATTGTAGTAGGGACCATGGCATTGCCTCTGAGGTTAGAAGACATTTGCTTTGGAGATGCTGTTTTCTTTTTTTGTGGTAAGGGACAAGGTTTGAGAAGTTGAGGAGACTTGGTATAAGAGAAATTTGTACTGACCTTATTTAAATTCTGCCTTTTTGTGTCAGGCCAAATCTCTCTACCCTTCCAAATTTCCATATTCTGTGGATAATAGTGAAACAGTGCATCATTTAAGAGAAGGTGTTGGCCTCTTTGGAATCAGTGGAACTAGGATGAGAATTCTGGTCCATCACTTATTTGGACAATTGTCTTATTTTCTTGTCTCCAAAGTTTTTTTCTAGTAATTTTAATGAATTGCTACTACAAAAATACCTCCAACTCCTCAGAGGAAAAGTGTTGTAGAAGGGTTAATAAGTACAAAGAATACATTTTTTTGTTCACTCTGTAAACCAATGTTTCACTCCCTACAGGGACTTGTGGTACCAGTTATTAGAAATGTGGAAACTATGAATTTTGCAGACATTGAACGAACCATAAATGAACTGGGAGAGAAGGTAAAATTTAATGAAGAAATGAAAACACAGATTACTAGGAAAGTTAAGAGGGAGGGCAGCAAAAGCTGACGATGTCCAGCACCAGCCTTTGTTGGACTGTGTTCATTGGTAAGATCAGGAGCCAAAGCCAAAGTCTTCCTGGTGACCTGAAGATAGAGTGAAAGGGGAGGGGCATGGGGTACACAGGCAGAAGAGCCACTTGTGGGGTGTCGTTTTAGTTTGAAATTCTAAGTGTGTCTCTTCATTTTGAGCCTCTGATTTATTTAAGAGAAGCTTTTAAAGTGCACCTCAGTTGAAGAACTTAGAAATTGAACCAGGTCCTCAGTATCTGATTAGAACATGATTGAATCCCCCAGTAAAACAGGCACCCAGGTTTTATTTGTTCAGCTTGTAAAGAGGCACAGTCTGAATAGATTTTGAAACTTGTCTTTTTCAGGCCCGAAAGAATGAACTTGCCATAGAAGATATGGATGGCGGCACTTTCACAATCAGTAATGGAGGAGTCTTTGGTTCCCTCTTTGGGACTCCAATCATCAACCCCCCTCAGTCAGCCATCCTGGGCATGCATGCCATTTTTGATAGGCCTGTTGCTGTTGGAGGCAAGGTAGGAACTGCTACAGCATGAGGTTTTATGGTGATATTGCTTGTCCTATAGTATAAAGGCTAGTTGCAGAGTGGGACTTGTTTGGTAGACTTTTCTGATTTAGAAATCCAGCCTCTGTCTAGTTCAGCTGTCCTGATAGAGCTTTGTAGCAACTTCGCCACAGTCTCAGGAAGCAGTTCTCCTGCAAAGTTCCAAGAACTATGGGAGAAGTTATGCTTCTTCATCTAAGATCAGCCAAAGGGTATTTTGGCTCAGTAATGTGCTCCAAGAGTAGGGAATCTGCAGTGTTGAGGCCACATGTGGCCCTCTAGGTCCTCAAGTGCAGCCATTTGAATCCAGACTTCACAGAACAAATCTCCTTAATAAAGGGATTTGTTCTGTAAAACTTAGACTCAGTCAGAAGGCTGCACCCAAGGACCTCGAAGGTCATATGTGGTCTTGAGGCTACAGGTTCCCCACACCCATGCTAAGTACTGTGGTGGTATGGAAGCAGACAGAGTCCTCTCTCACAAGGAGATTACTTACAGTCTAGTTGAGAGATAAGAACTTGAAATTGGGAACCTGTAAAAGTTAAAATGACTTAATAAAATTGGGTGCTGTAAGAGATTAATGAGCTTAATGGAGGAGATAGATCATGAGCTGGGCCTTGAATTGTGAGTGAGGTTTGGTTAGGTAGAAGGGAAAGGAAAGAGTGTCTAAGGGTGCTCTAAGTTGAATAAGAAGATAGCCTTAAGAAAGCCATGTTCAGGATTCCCTGGCTGAAGATGGATCTCTCTTCTGGCCTGCAAGAGAGTTCCTAGGAGAGAGAATATTATATGAAGATTTAAACGCTCTTTGTCAAAGAACATTGTTACTGAGTGACGTTTCCATCTTAGGAGCCAAACTTAATGTGGGAAGAACCCTTAAGTGTACCAAAAGTGTACAGAAAGGAAAATTCTGGAGGGCACTGCCATTAGAACTGGGTCTTCTGGTCTTTTTCTTCCTCATACCTCCACACGGTTCAGAAAAAATTGTCCCTCTGTCTCTTCCTCTGTAGGTGGAAATACGGCCCATGATGTATGTAGCACTGACTTATGACCACCGACTGATTGATGGCAGAGAGGCAGTTACTTTCCTTCGAAAAATCAAAGCAGCAGTGGAGGATCCTCGTGTCCTGCTACTTGACCTTTAGGGAAAGTCACACTCCCTAAAACTCCGACTCACAGAGACTGAAAACCAGTCTTCCCCTACCCCCTCATGTGTACCTGGGTCAGCTGGGTGGGAGACAGCCTCATGTGCTGCTGGCTTAAGGGAAGCCAGAGCACTAGGTAACCAGCAGCTCCAGCTCCTTTTAGGGCATTCTGTCCCTCTCTCCACTGCCTTTGTCTTAATACAAATGCTCTTACTTCCTTATTATGCTCAAAGGGAGGTGAGAGAGAGAGAGAGTATTGATGGAGCCTCATTACTATCCTAGCCTTTCTCCCATGTATCCTCCCCAGAGATGATTTTGCTTTTTCCCTATGGCAGCATATAATAGAGAAACCACTAGAGAAATTGTAACTTCTCCATTTTACACCTGCCCAGTTTTCAAAAATCTGACATCCTCAGTAGCACAGGATGAAGATCCTGGCCTCCAGCATTATGAAGCTATAGCCCTAGCTCTGATTTTTCCAACCCTGGGCCCTGTGCAGCTTCTTTACTCACATACAGGGGAAGAGGTGCTGCTTTGTTTATTAAAGGCCACTTTCCTGCTTAGGTAGCCTTGGTTGGCTTTAAAATGCCTCTTCTACCTCTTTGGGAAGCACAACCCAGGTGGCCTGAGGTTAGAGGGCGGTGGGGAGAGGGGGAAGAGGGTGAGCTGGCTCAAGACTTCAACTTGAGATACTCCTGTCTCCAGAGGTGAGAGTGCAACCGTTTTGCACTTAGACCATGGGTCTTATCCCCAGAAAGGCCCGTCTCTGCACAACCATGCACAGTCCTGCTGTGCTCACCTGCCTTTCTTTATAAGTTCCTAGCAATCATACCAGCAAAGAGGTTGCATTTAGAAGCATCTTCATTCTTAGGTGGAAGTGGAACAGTTGGACCTTGAAGCCACTGGAAGTAGAATTTGGGGTGGAAGATCTCTAGTAAAATGTTGCTGCCTTTTGTTTTTCTGGACTTAATTTGAAGTTCCAATTGGTCTTTCTGCTGTATGCAGACAGATGAGGGCACTAAGCATGACCAATTCAGTTTTATATTGTGGGTTGGCAGGGGAGAGGAAGAAATACTGGCCTCCTCCATGCTTCAGCACGGGGCCAGGGTAAGGACAGCATGCTTCCTGAAGTTCTCTGCCTTAGTGAGAAGCCAGCTATGAGTTGTGTCAGATAATGAAACTAGATCTAGAGTCATCATTAAATTATTGACCAGTGTTGGTGGGCAAAATCATTGAGGTCCCTTGGAAAACGTTTCAGTGTGTATTTCCTAGTGTGAGGGCTATCCGAAATCCATCATTATGTATCCAAATATACCTAATTCTGAGGCTGCTGGAACTATGGGGCCATTTATTAGGGCCCAGCATGAGAGGGGTGAGGAGGGTGGAATCCAGTACTGAGTGCCTGCAGTGTCTACTACTCTATCTCCAATATACAGAACTTGTAATTAAAATATTTAAAGAAACCAATTTTAAATGAAATTAAAGGGGAAATGTTCTCAGACTGTGTCTTGGCTCTTGGCCTCCTATCTCCAGATAAAGGGCAAGCTTAACTAGTTTTTAAAAGAACCATTAGCCCTTAGGGTCACAGCCTATTCTGTCTTTTTTTTTCACTTGTTTCCTGATGCCTTTGGAGTAAGTTGGTCAGCATTTGGTAGAAGACAGAGCTATGCTACTGGCTGTTCATAGAAAAAAAAGAGCTTTCAGACTTGAAATATATCTTCTTCTGTCCCAGAGCTTCCTCTCCACTGCTTTAATGTCTCTATTTACTTTACAAAAAGACATTTGCTGTTTTTTAGTCAGTTTCCCTAAACTAGATTGGAGTGTGGAGTAGCAACTAGTGTGTTGGGCCATTTGACCCTTAATTATTTTCTCAACTACAGCTGATTGCCGTTCACAGGGGCTTAGGGACATTTGGATGGTGGGATGTAAAAATATCTAGACCCAAACATCCTGCCTGCTCCATTTTAGTGCTTTGAGCCTGTCGTATCAGAGAACTGCTGTTCAGAAGCAGAGGATAACAGAGTGGGAGCTTATTCTCCATGAGACCTTTTAAGGTTGTAACCTGCCTAAAGGGTAGGCAACCTTTAGATGCAGATGAGGAAGGGGTTGCTTGTTAATCCTCATTGATCAGGTTGCTGGTGTTAAGAGTACATTTGTTAATTAATACCAGTGGTTCCACATAAAGTATCATTCAGCCATATTTGTTTCAGCTAAGTGGGCCTCCCCAGCTGTCACTCAGGACAACCCCCAAGTTAATACCTTTATCCTCAAAAGGGAAAATACCAGATGTTCCACACACACTCAACTTACCTGGATTACCTGGCTATGGTTGGCTACCTCTAGGGCCATTGATTTGGAAGAATAAAAATGTCCCCCAAGGCTGCAGTTCCCAGGCCTCTTCACCCAATTTTACTTCTCATGAGTCTGATGGGATCTCAGAGAGTTAGAGCCAGAGGGAACCCAGAGATCATCTCATCAGCTATGAAGTGAGAAGAAGGACCCAGAGATCACACGAAATGAGTGGAAACAGGATTTGAACCCAGGTTCTTTGACTCCAAATCCAAGACCCAAGCTTGGTATTTACACCATGCCTCCTCTGGGACTTAACTCCAGAGTGAAATAACCTAGACCATCCTTATCCTGCAGCACATAAGGCAAGTAAGAAAGTTGTTTCTGCACATCCTAGTTGTTGTGAATTACTACATTCTGTCATCCCCAGGGAGCTCAGAACACTTCCCTCAGTACGAGGAAACTTCTCCCTTCCCCATGGAGTTCAATGCTGGGGATCCTTCCTCAGTCTCCCTTGGTAGGATAATCATTGTATTATCTAATTATTATATAATAATATATATTATATATATCTAATATAAATTAGACACTTGCAGAACTACAAATTTTATTTAGGATGTTGTACATTTGGAGGGAGAGGGTGGCAGTCATACATGGGGCAGGGAGAGGTGTGGGCCATGTGTAGGTCAAGCTATCCTGTGTCCTGTGCCCTGTCTTAGATAACTGTTATCTAAGTGTTACATAGGGACAGATGCTGGCTGTTCATACCACACCAGGAATTAAGTACAGAGCTATTGTCCAGAGATACCTGGGTGAAGTATCCTCAGGGTAGAACAGATGTGTTTGAGGTCCTCTCCTTCCATCCCTAGACCTCAGAGACCCCAACTCCCATCCTCTTCTCGCCTTGGCTGAAACAACAGGTTTAAATCAATTTGGACCTCAAGACCATGATGCAGAAACACATGGGAAGGACAAATAACCAGCTCACAGATTTAGAGCCCCACTTGTTTTCCTACAGGAAGAACCCGAGAGTCAAATGGCAGGGGCAAGATTTGAACCCAAGTCCAGCAACTACCCGCTCCCAAACTAGGTTGTCTGCTCTGGGCAATGTCTAACATTTGAGATACTGATATGAATCAGGAAACCAAACTTGTGTCCCCCTCAAAGAAACATATTCTCTTGCACTTAGGGCACTTTACCAGGGACCTCCTCTTTCTCTTCTTCCCCTCTTCCCCTCTTTCTCTGCCTTGGGTGGGTGGAGACCCAATGCCTGGGGAGGGAGAGGGTTAAGGGAGGCTACTGGCCCAGGCTTTCAGCACCTTTTGTTTCACATTTTCACAGTAGCACAGGGCCTTCTGGTGTATCTCCCCAACCCTTCCTCCCAACCTCTCTTCTCATCCCCTCTCCTATTTGTTGCCAGACTGAAAAGCCTGAATTAGGACAGTGGTGGCCAGCATTGGGAGACTGGAGTGGAAGGAAAAGCGTCATTCCAGGAATTTTTTTCATTCATCAAGCCCTTCTAGACTCTTTTTTCCAGAGTGCTATCACTTCCTACTTGGGGAAAACCCTGACCAGCCGAGTTGTACTTAGTTTATAGCTAACATGATCAGAGATTTCAGTTTGGCTAATGTGGTCCTGTCTTAGAATAACCTGTGCCAGTGAGTAAGCCTCTCAGGGGTTTCCCAAGAAATTCCTGGGCTGGGATGGACAATCTAAGCTTTCCTTTACACCTGTGAAATATGGTGGGTCATTTGATGAACTACTACACCTCAGCTGGAGGTGGCAACCTGGTCTATCCATAGTTCTGCACTACTTTAACAGTTTATCAACAGCTCAGAACTCCAGGGCACAAAGCTAACTAATCTCAGAGAAAGGCACCCTCTAGGTCTGTGAGGTATGAGCAGGGAAATCTGGATTAGAGGAACCCTTAGGATGGGAACATCCCCACTGTCCCTCCCTCTCTGCTTTGGCTAATTGGAAATACAATCCCCTTGTGCGTTATCATAATCTCTTACATTTATATCACGATACAGTTACAAAACCCTTTACCACAAATCTCCTTTGACCCTCATGATAACCGTATGAGGTAGGCAAGGCAATTATTGTTTTAGAGATGAGGAAACTGAGGCTCGAGAAGTGTGGTGAATTACCCAATGTCATACCTAGTAAGTGGCAGAGGTTAGAGTAGTTTCAATATTTTCAAACTTCACGGTTCCCTGTGGGTCTCTTTTATCATGCCCAGGTTCATTTAGGGGTAGGAGTGAGAAATGGGAAGTGAGCAGCCACAGAGTACACTTCTAAGGCCTTACGTGAAACAGACTCACAGAGGAGGTGGGAGTCAGAGGCATGGAAGAGAGATGTACGTACGGGCTCCTCAAGGATGTGCAGTTCAGGATTCATCTCCACCAAGTGGTTGGACTGCTTGGTGGCATGAGGAATCCCAGGGTTTCAGGCTGGGGCCTTGGACTCATGCTCAGAAAGTTAAGCTGGGTCTTCCAGGAGTCTCTGTTTGCCCCCCTCTCTTGCCCCTATCCCACCAGCTTGTTCCACTGAATGGTGCTAAAAAATGGGTGGGATTTGAGCTTGTTGACACCTTCTCCTCCAGCACCAAGGCGCCGGCAGGGATCAAACTGTAACAGCTGAAGAGGAAAGGGCAAGAAGCAGTCAGATGAGCAGAGCCCCAGGGCCCACCCTTCAGTGCCCTGCAGCCCATCTTGGTCATTTCTTCATCTTGTCTACTCAAACTCCCCCTCATTTCATGGGTATCAGGGTTCCACGTGTATCCATTGGGAACCCATGGAAACTGCAGGCCCTCTGTAGCATCTGGGGACAAGGAATAGAAGGTCCCTTTCCCCCTCTCTCAGATGTGCAGGGCTGCTGGGTACTTTGCCTGATTTTCTTCTTTTTCTCACTATCTTTGACCTAGTAAATATCTCCCAGAAAACAGTGAAAACCAGAAAAATCAGGTGAGTGAATTTTCTCCTAATATCTTGCTGAGACAAGCAGCCTTTTTCTACTGCATTGGCCCCATTCCAGTTCCTAGGCTGGCTAATAAAATCACAAATCTTTCCTGTCATCTGGATTCTAAGAACATCTGGAATCTCCCTAAGAAATCCCAGATCTATTCCTCTTTCGCACCCTACTACCTAGTAACAGCAGTGGTAGTAGTAGTAATGGTAGGGGTGGTGGTGGTAGTAGTGGTAGTAGGTAGTGGTAGCAGTAGTAATGGTAGTAGTAATAGTAGTTGTGGTGGTGATAGTCCTAGTGGTAGTAGTAGTAGTAGGTAGTGGTAGCAGCAGTAATGGTAGTAGTAATAGTAGTTGTGGTGGCGGTGATAGTCCTAGTGGTAGTAGTACTAGTGGTGGTGGTGGTAGTAGTAGTAGGTAGTGGTAGCAGTAGTAATGGTAGTAGTAATAGTAGTTGTGGTGGTGATAGTCCTAGTGGTAGTAGTACTAGTGGTGGTGGTAGTAGTGGT
>JAQQSK010009680.1:0-12986 GCA_028658325.1 Potorous gilbertii | reverse complement strand
CTCCCCAAGAGTGTTGACTTCAAATTGCTCCCTCCTCCCATTGCCCTCCCTTCCATCATCCCCCCAACCCTGCTTCTCTCCTTCTCCCCCACTTTCCTGTATTGTAAGATAGGTTTTCATACCAAAATGAGTGTGCATTTTATTCCTTCCTTTAGTCAAATGTGATGAGAGTAATCTTCATGTTTTTCTCTCAGCTCTCCTCTTTTTCCCTCCACTAAATAGTCTCCTGCTTGCCTCTTCCATGAGAGATAATTTACCCCATTCCATTTCACCCTCTCACCTCCCACTACATTTCCCTCACTGTTTGCCTTGATTTATTTTAAGATATGATCCCATCCTAGTCAATTCATTCTGTGCTCTCTTTCTCTGTGTGTGCATGCATGTGTGTATGTGTGTGCGCGTGCACGTGTATACATGTGTGTGTGCATGTGTGTGTGTATGTGTGTGGGTAGTCCCACCAACTACCCAGATACTGAAAAATTTCAGGAGTTACAAATATTGTCTTTCCATATGGAAATGTGAATAGTTCAACCTTGGTAAGTCCCTTATGAATTCTCTTTACTGTTTACTTTTTCATGCTGCTTCTCATTTTTGTGTTTGAAAGTCAAATTTTCTTTTCAGCTCTGTTCTTTTCATCAAGAATGCTTGAAAGTCCTCTAATTCATTGAAAGACCATATTTTCCCTTGAAGTATTATAATCAGTTTTGCTGGGCAGTTAATTTTTGGTTTTAGACCTAGTTACTTTGACTTCTGGAATCTCCTATTCCGTGCCCATCCATCCCTTAATGTAGAAGCTGCTAGATCTTGTGTTACCCTCATTGTATTTCCACAGTACTGGAATTGTTTCTTCCTAGCTGCTTGCAATATTTTCTCCTTGACCTGGGAACTCTGAAATTTGGCCACAATGTTCCTGGGAGTTTTGTTGGATTCCATGAATACTTATTTTGCCCTCTGGTTCTAGAATATCAGGGCAGTTTTCCTTGATAATTTCATGAAAGATGGTGTATAGATCTTTTTTTGATCATGGCTTTCAGGTAGTCCCATAATTTTTAAATTGTCTCTCCTGCATCTATTTTCCAGGTCAGTTGTTTTTACAATGAGATATTTCACATTCTCTTACATTTTTAAATTCTTTTAGTTTTGCTTTGTGATTTCTTGGTTTCTCAGAAAGTCATTAGCCTGCATCTGTTCCATTCTCATTTTGAGAGAACTAGTTTCTTCAGTGAGCTTTTGCACCTCTTTTTCCACTTGGCTAATTCTGCTTTTGAAAGCATTCTTCTCCTCATTGGCTTTTTGAAACTCTTTTACCAATTGAGTTAGCCCATTTTTCAAGGTGTTATTTTCTTCAGCATTTTTGGGGGTCTCCTTTATTAAGGTATTGACCCGTTTTTCATGCTTTCCTTGCATCTCTCTCATTTCTTTTCCCAGTTTTCCTCCACCTGTCTGACTCAATTTTCAAAATCCATTTTGAGATCTTCCATGGCCTGAGCCCATTGGATATCCATTTCAGATATTTGGGATACAGAGGCTTTGACTCTTAGGTCTTTACCTGATAGTAAGTAGTTTTCTTCCTCGTCAAAGAGGAAGGTTGGAATCATTTGGTCACCAAGAAAGTACTCTTCTATGGTCTTATGTTTTTTCTCTTTTCTGGGTATTTTCTCAGCCAGTTACTTGACTTCTGAGAGTCCTCTCCAACCCTGACCTAGGTCAGCCCAGTTAGTGCTTGGGGTCTGAGATTCAAATGCTGCTCCCTAGCCTCAGGGCTTTTGGCAGCAGGCCTGGCTTCTATTCAAGGTAAGAATAAATCAGGTTCTAAATTGGGGGCAGGGCTACCTCCTAGGCTCAGTTCCCTCAGGGGGTTTATGCAGAGGCCTTTTTTTAATGGAGCTGCTGCTGAGCTCCTGCCTGCTCTGGGAGCCTCTGGCTGCCCACTGCCTCTGCTGCTGCCTCCTGAGGGGGCCAGAGTTATGGAGACACACGGCTCCCCTCTCAGCCCATCCAGACGTCTCTCTCACTGACCTGTGTGTCTATGGGTGGAGGGACGCCACAGGAGATTCTGTCCCTGAAGCCTGCTCAGATCTGCTCACTCCTCTCAGTGTCACGTGGCCAGGGCAGAGCAGGGCCCCGCTGCTGCCCAGTGGGCGATGGACCTTTGGGATCAGTTTTTCTGGGCTCTCTGGAATGGAAATGTCCTTCACTGTGTTGCTGCGCGGCTTCCACTGTTGCATAATTTGTTGGGAGTTCTTTTTAGAGGAAATCCATGGGCTGTGGGTTTTGGAGCTAACATATGTGAGTATTTCTACTCACCCATCTTGGCTCCGCCCCCTAAACGGCTCATTTTAACAAAAGAGGAAATAAAATACTTAAATTAACTCTCTCTTTAAAAAAAAGAAATTGAACAAACCACAAATTAACTCCCTAAGAAAATATCCCCAGGATCAGATGGATTTAAAAGTGAAAATTACCAATCATGTAAGGAATGATTTATCCTATATAAATTATTTGAAAAAAAAATGTGTAAAGTGGGAACTCAAGCATGCCAGACAACAATTTGGAATTATGACTAAGGTGCTATAAAATTGCCAATTTTTGACCCAGCAATATCACTGATAGATATGTGTTCCTCCTTCGTTATTGAAGAAGACCATGTCATCAGAAAAATAATGACATGACTGGCACTTGACATTGTTTTGAGTGAGGGAGCGCAGTGCAGGTCACCAGCCTCACTTCTCCAGAGCCATCTGAATGCAGTGACCGGATATTCATCAGAATGACTGGAAATTACCCAGGAAGAAGCGATTGGGTCTAAATTACTTGTCCAAGGTCACACATCTAGTGAGTGTCAAGTGTCTAAGGTGAGATTTGAACTCAGGTCCTCTTTCCTGTTACACTGGTGCTCCATCCACTGCATCATCTAGCTGTCCTTAATATCACTGATAGGTTATTATCCCAAATAGTCAAAGAAAAAAAAAAGACCTATTTGTACAAAACGTTTATTTCAATGCATTTTGTGTTAGCCAAGAATTGAAAATTGAGGGAATGCCATTAATTGGGGAATGCTTGAAAAAGTGGTGGTATATGATTGTAATAGACTTTTAATCTGGGGTAAGAAATCCTGAGCAGTATACATTCAGATAAATCTGAGAACACTCATATGAACTGAGGTAAAGTAAAGCAAGCAGAAGCAGGAGAGAAGAAATATTGTAAGGATGATCAAATCTAAAGAACTTAGCTACTCTCATCAAGCCAATGAACCAAGACATTTCTAAAAGACTCATTATGAAAACATGCCACCATTCTCCACAGAGGGAACCAATGAATCCTGAATGAAGATTGAAGAATGCTTTTTTATTACTTTCTTTTTGTTTCTTTTTTTGTTTAGGTTTCCTGAAGAAATGACTAATAAGTAAATATATTTTTCAGGACTTCATATGTACAATCAGCATCAAATTTCTTCTCTTCTTAATTGAGGAGTGCAAAGGAATATTAGGTAGAACTTTGAACTCATCTTTTTAAATCATTAAAATAGCTTATATGTAATTCGGAAATATTTAACAAGAGAAAAATGTATTCAAAAAGAAACAAATGTTTGACATATCAAAATTACAAAGGCTAAATGAAGTTTCATGAATACGTATGAAAAGATCCTCCAAATATATCCCTCATGGCAATGAATGATCCACAGATATTATAAAAAGCTCACCTTTTTTAAGACTTTTCGAAGTGCAAGTCATGTCATCATTTCTCTGATGGCATGGTCTTCAGCAACGAAAGATGAACACAGCAACATTGCCTTGCATGTAGTAGATGCTCAATAAATTCTGAATGAAATTTCTGAATAATATTTCACCTGTACGTTCTAATCAACAACTTTCTTTCTTCCAATTGTCAAGATTTCACTTGGATGAATCCCAGCTAAAGTGACTCTAGAGGTGTCCTCAAGTTAATGCCAAACAAAACTAGTATTAAAACCATGGAAAGACAAGTTCCTGTCTGCTTTGTAGCATAGAAAAATAAAAAGTAATAAAAGTGGTGACTTAAGAAAAAAAAGACTTTTCTCAATTATATATCAGTTTGCTGACTTTTTTTCCCCTCTCTGAAAATGCTCTTTGTCATGGAGTAGTTCTCTGGAAGGAGTAGTAGGGAATGGAGGATACCTGTGATGTTATAATGATGTAAGAAACAGAAAATGTCAATAAAAGCGCATCTAAAAAGGGATTAACTTTTCCATAATCAGTAAATTACTCAAGCCAAAATATTAATAAGCACTTCCTATATGCCAGTCACCACAGTAGGTAATGGACGAAGACAAAAGTCAAATATTCACTGCCCCGGTTTGACTTACATTTTGTAAGGAGATACATATACACAGACACATGAATACAAAATAGATATAAGATTACAGGGAGTAATGAGGGAAGCAGAAAGGCTTCATATAGAAATTTTCATATCTAGTAGGTATTAGAGGTGAGATTAGAAAGAATGTTGTCTTGATGTCAAATCCAGTACCTTATTTAATATGCCAAACTGCTTCCAAGCTCTTCTTTTTAAACTTATTCTAACATTTTATCCTTTAATGAAACAAAATGTCTCATTTACAAGATCATTCTATATAAGCTATAAATCTGATTTCTCTGTTAGGTTTCAGAAAAGAAAAGCTGTTCTTAACTATCTGTTTTATTTGACCATGTAATTTGTCACAGAAAGACTATCTTTCAGAGTAAATAGAAAGTTTGTTTTGGAGACAGAAAGAGTTGAGTTCTGTTCTGGATATGTGACTGATCAAATCACATAGACATTCAGCGCCCTAGGTAATGCTCTAAAACATTATATTGTGGAGAGGCTCTGACTTGCTTTAGCAGGGAGATCTTCCTCATCTATGAATTTCCTTTACCAATTACACCACAAGTCCAATCCCTAATTTATGATTTATCATAAAAAGTAGTTTCTTCAATAATTTACAATTTAACTAATTATGCATTTCTACATGTAATATGCCTGCTCGTGCTACCCCCAATCCTGAGGGCAAAGGCAAGTTATAAATTCCCCTCAGGGCTTTCAGGTAATCTGAAGGCATTGTATTTTTTTCTTTTTCTACTGGTTCAAACCCCTAACATCTGGAGCTGGCAAATAATGTCCCAATTCCATGTAATGATTGAACATTGATTAAGTTTTGCAAAAGGGTATTTGGTTCAGAGGAATAGTAAGAAAATATATTTTTCCCCTATTACTTTAGGAGAATAATTCCCCTTATAAGAAACATTTCAGTTTCTGATAGTAGGGAATTGATTCAAAACTTTACTTCTACACAACAATTGTACTATAAAGTTCATTTCCAAAGATGGATTTCTGGCAGATGTAAGTCCTACTGTCCTGGGTCTTGAATGTCAGATTTCTTTCTCCCTGAGTCCTTAATATTTGGATGTATACAACATCATAACTCAATTCCAATTCCTGGATTCTTATACTTTATGTTCAAATCAGAGCCATCCTGTTAACAACCTACAATGGAAAAGAACCAATGAACAATTCAATGAACTCCCATTTTTTTGTGCACACATTTACCATTTTCTAAAGACCATCTTCAGATTGTAAATCACTACAGTAGATATAAGGAGCTTTCGAAGCCATCTATTGTCCCAGTCTTTTATTTCACTTAGAAGAAAACTTCACCTTAAAAAATTAATATATTTTTCAAATTCACTAAGAGAAGACAGTCAGAAATTAAATTTAGGTACTGTAACACAAAATTTAAAACTTTTAACTGTGATACATATCCCTCAGCTTGCTATGAGAAAATATTTTTTAAAATACTGGGGAGCTGAGCAATTGTGATTTAGGGTACAGTTTCTGCAGGTTATTAAAGCAGCTTCCTTTCTCTTCTTAAATCTTAAAATTGAGAGCCTCTGCTCTTGTACTTGCCCCTTCCCTACTGTGCCCTGCTTGTTGCAACATAGACTCTGCTCCCAGGAACCGTGGAGAAGAACTTTTTACAGCCTATGGCTCATTCATTATCAAAGAAGAGGAGAGTGATTCATTTCCACATGAACCTGACGTTTGTTACTGTACTGATTATTTCTGCCCTCTATCCAATTTTAGGGCAGATTTCGTGGCACCTTTTCAAAGACAATGCTATAATATTCACTACTGAATACAGCTATTTCCTTTTTTCAAGGATTTATTATTATAGATGGAATCGACCTCTAAATGCTGAAAAAAATGGACATCAGAGCTGGGAAACTATTATCTTAACTAAGGCAGAAATACATTCATCTCTTTGAAATTCTACATTTTTCCAAGACAATAGAATTGATATAAAAATACTTGGTTGATGTGTGATATGTAGAAGCAATAGCAAAACAGTTATGTATTTTACATTTATGATATAATACTTGTGAAAAATATATTAAAGTATTTCAAAATATAAGTAACATACAAAAATTTCACAAATGTACTTGCATATCATAATGCCCATAAATATCAGTCACGTAAGTTTTTAATAAAGATCTTGGGTGTAATGTGATTATCCTTAAAATTATTACAAGACAATTTTATTAAGTAAAACTCATTCTACCAATTTTATTTTTGTCTGTTGAGTTTTCTTCTCCCTGTGAATTTTAACACCATTCTCTTCACTAATACTTAAAACTCATTGCATTTACTTATATAGTATTCAATCTGTCTCTGCAGTCTTATACAGCTATACCCTTAAAATATTCAATTAAATAAAATTTAGATTCAATCTATGTAACACTTCTGCTTCATCCATCCAGTGCTGCAGGACAGTGGTGGAAAATACTTTTGGGGCTGTGCTGGTAATAGAGAAAGGCCAGGGCAGAAGAATTTTAGAAAGGACTAATCTGAAAATGGGCAGCTAGGTGACCTGTTCAATGGATTGCTAGATCTGGGGTCAGGGAAACATCCTTTCTTGAATTCAAATCCAATCCCATACACTTATTGGCTGTGTGATCCTGACGAAGTCATTTAATACTATTTGGGCCAGTTCACTCATCTGTAAAATGAATTGGAGTTATGGGAAACCACTTTCTTTGCCAATAAAACTCTACAAGGGACCATAAAGAGTCATAAATGAATGAAAAAAAAAGAAAAACAACACCAATAGCAACAAATAAACAATAGTGTCAGTGTAATAGTACGGGAATTTGAAGATCTTCCTTTCCCCTTAATAGACCCATGTAACCTGCTTTGAGCTTTGGCACATCCCACAGCCTAGGTAACACAAACTCCATGATGAGAGAAGCTTGTTGAAAGGGTGATGCAGGAAGTGTACATCAGGAAGAGAGTGAGGTGGAGCTGGAGTAGAGCAGATACAGTAGAGCAGAACAGCTAGCATTAGTGAAATAAGTAGTGATTTTCCCTAAGTGAGCTTGTTTGTGGAGAGGCTTGATTGAAGGAAGGCTTGGGGATAGTCATGCTCTCTGCATTGATAATGTGTATAGATTTCTTTTTTACTATGATGGATTTGGCTTTCTGGTCTTTGATTAAATGTCTTGGTTTCATCTTTGAAGAAGAGAGTTTATATTTTGCTAATTTACACTGGAAATATGTGTGCATATCCATAGCAGCTTCTGTGAGTATCATTTTGGTGCTACAAAAAGCAGTGAGCATGGGATCATGAAATATAAACCTCTACTTAAAGACAGGAAGACTCTAGGGAAGGAAATGGGTATCCTGGGGTGGGAAGATTTACCTTATTCCTCCCTGGAAAGAGAGTGGGCTAAAAGCACAAAACTTTGTGAAAAACTGGGAACAAAGGTAACAAAAGGGAGAACCAAGAGATATAGAAGGTTGTTTCCAAGGAACACCGATAGAACTGGGGAAAGAAATGTCACAGCTATATAGACGAGGACAAAGTATTGTCAACAAGCTATTGTATTATATGTAAAAGCAGAAACAATTTATTAGAGGAAAAATTTCGACTGTAAAAGGAGTTAGCTAATTTGTACACGAGCTTGCTGTGCTAGTGTCCGAATTTTCCTTTAAAAGCACAAAGTTAAAAAGGTGTAACAGAAAAGACAGTTGTGAGAGTGGCTCAGAAAAAAAAAGAAAAGTTAACAATACGAAAGTGAATGCAACTCTTGCATCTGTGGGACCTGAGTGGGGCCTAGAAACCTGAGAGAAAGATGTGTGAAATGAAATATGAAACAAATTATGTGAAGAGGCTTCTAGGAAAGTGAGCTCATGTTCAATACCATGAATGAAACGGGAGATCCAGGGGAGCCATACAATGTTGAAGGAAATAACTGAGGATTCTTCTCAATAGGAGGTCACTAATATTTTCATTTGATTCACCCAAAAAATGGGCTAATCATTAGTATCTTGGATAGTGAGAATCAGTGACAAAGGGCCAGAAGAACAGGGTTAGATAACACAGATTGTTTGAAATCCTTAAGTGTGAATCAGAATCCTATTGTACAACAAGTTTCAGGGATTATCCGTCAATGAGTTAGCAATGGAGCTAGTCTGTTACCTTTACCTGCTGAGGGATGCAGTAAAGAGTATCCCATTGACTCTATGTGGCCTAGTGGAGATAGACCTTGGTTTGTTCATTCATCCTTCTTTGTTGAAGAAGAACATGTGATCAGAGAAATGATGACATGCTTAGCACTTGACTTTGTTTTAAGTGAGGGAGGGCTGTGAAAGGACAACAGCCTCACTTCTCCTTCAGAGCCATCTGAATTGAATGACCAAGTATTCATCAGAATGACTGGAGTTGGCCCAGGATTCAAAGGGAAACCTTGGCCCCTTTAGGCCAAAGTCTTTTCAGGTTCTCACTTAGGATGAAGCAATGCCCATTCAGTGAATAAACCTGTTTAAGAAGGGTCAGGGGATGATCCCTTTAATGAGACAAAGAAAAATAACTACATTAGGCTGGGAGGAAAAGAGTAACAGTTATTACTGATAATCACTCTTAAGTCAGGAGGGTCCAGAAAATAGCCCTTAAGCAGAGCTTCATCCGGGGCCCAGTGTTTTCCAATCCATGGGCTTCAAAGTGCAGTAGGTTTAAGGTCTTGGGAAAGGACTGTATGGGGAAGTTAAAGGAAGAGGTAATGAAAACCATGATAATGCTCAGAGATGCCAATGCTAACCAGAGTACTCTCTTAATGGTTCCTCATAGAAATATAATAGGTCTGCTCTTCTTGAATATAAGAACCTAATTCTGACTCTACTGATTGCAGAAATAGGACACCCTCTTTTTGAGGTGCTGTATAATATTTCACAGTTAAATGTCTTCGGGGAGAGGGGAAAGATAAATTTCCTCAAGACAGAAAAGAAACTAGTCAGTGGATTCAAAGTTGGAATAGATTAAGAAGGAAGAAAAATGTTTACTGCTTTATAAGAACGTGAATACATTTTGGAAGAATAGATGGTATTCCAACTAATGAAATATATAAAATGTATTGAGAAAAGGGACTAAATATTAGACTGAATATGGAAGTAATAACTGTCCCCTCAAAAATCCTCCGGAATCATTACATACAAGGTCATCACACCTGCAGGGAGAACAGAAAATTTCAGATTAAAGAAGTACACATATGGAACTATAAAGCCCATATCAGTTTAACCATATACTGGGAAAATGAATCCACTACTGTAACTGGGGTATTAATATACAATGAGGCAGCGGCCTTCCTTATTTATGGAAACCTTGATAAATTTAAATATGGAACTCCTATTACTATCACAGAATTGTGAAGGTCTAAAATGTCAGCCAGACAAGTTAAACTAACAATGAAAATTGCACAATTACATAAGATGGATTATAACGTGATAAATATATTCATTTCTGAATACATTGTTGGGATGGAAAAATCGAGAGGTATGACTTTAAATTTACATGAAGGGAGATATCAATTTGCAGTTAGGACAATAAGATCAATACAACTTCAGTGGGTACAATATAAATTAACGCAATCACTTTATTTGAATCCTCTGAAGCAAATACTTTAAAGCAGTATTGTGTTCCAGGTGGATAACATGAAATTGCCAATACTATAAGGGAATATGTTCAGGCAGGAGTGTTAGTCCTTACAACCATTCATTGAAATAACCTTGTCTGGCCAGAAGGAAAGTGCAGTAAGACATGGAGGATGACAGCGGATTATAGACAATTGAATAAGGTGATTCTTCCCTTGTATGCTGCTATTCCAGATACTGTTGCTTTAACAGAAGAATCTAGAAACATGATGGGACTTGGTACACAGTTATGGACTTAGTCAATGCTTTATTATATCGATAGATTCTAAACAATGTAACCAGTTTGCTTTCATTTGACTGGACAGACTATATACTTTTATCTGCTTGCCACAAGGATATCTGCATGGCCCTACTATTTGTCACAGGATTGTGGCTGAACATTTGGATGAATTAGAACTATCTGGTATGCAGCTTACCTAGATGATAATGTGATACAGGGGAAAAATCTAAAAGAGCTGAGGAAGAGTTTGATGCTTTTAACTGAGCATACAAAAAGCAAAGTGTGGGAAGTTTACCATGTAACAGTTCAAGGACCAACTCAAAAAGGAAAACTTGTGTATGTACAATGGAATAAGGGAGTGTAAGAGATTCTCCCCCACTCTCCAAAAAAGACTCAGGATTTTCCTATCCCTCCCAATAAGAAAGAGGCCCATAAATTTAAGAATTATTTGGATATTGGAGATGTCATATCCTGCATTTGAAATGGATATTGGAATCTTTATATAGAGAAATATAAATCTGATTGAGGACTTCATCAGAGTAAAGCTTTTGAAGAATCTAAGGCTGATATGCAGTTGGTCTTAGATTTATAGCCTATGCAAAGTGGCCCAATGGAATTACAAGTGACTGTACAGGATGGATGTACAAACTAGATTTTATGGCATAAAAAACAAATCCAATATGTATGCATAGGATTTTTGTCTAGGAAACTCTCTTCATTTGGAGTTCAATATACCCCCTTTGAAAAGCAGTTGGAAGAGACTGAACAAATGACGCTGGGTCATGAAGTAATATTAAGGCCTGGAATCCTGATAATGACCTGCATGATGATCACCCCAACTCCTAATAGAACCAGACATGCACAAGAGGCTAGCATAATTAAACAGAATTGGTATATTCAAAACAGATCTAAAACATGCAAAAGTGGATTTTCTGGTTCACATTAATCAATAGCAAGCATGGATATTGAGGGGAATGATACATCCCTTCCACCCAAGCAACAGTTAGGACAATCCTTGGTAAAATGGAATGAGAGATATTATGGATTAACTGAAGAACAAAAGAAGCATGAATGGTTTACTGATAAGAGAGCAAAATATGTGGGTCATAAAACACATTGGAAATAAATAGTGTATAACCCGTGTACTAAGCTGATTTTAGAAAGTTACAAGGACAGGTGGGAATACTCAATAAGCTGAACTTATGGGAGAACATCAAGCTATCAAATCAGAACAAGGAGGACAGTGTCATATATTCACTGATTCATGGGCGGTAGTAAATGGGTTAGCTGCATGCATGCCCACGTGGAAAAATCAAAATTGGGAAATTCATTGTAAACAAGTCTGGGGCAAAAAAAATGTGAGAAGATATATGGGATATAGGTTTGGTTACTAATTTGGCAATGTTTCATGTAGATGTTCACGTGGCCCTCTCCACAATAGAATGTTGAATATATTGCACATGCTGATCAAATGGGAAAAAACACTACTCAATATATTGTCCCTACTCTGAAACCAAATGATGATCAGGGACTAGTAAAATGGGTCGATCAAGTGACTGGCCATTTAGAGGTCCAGGCCACACATAAGTGGGCACAAGATTGAGGAAATAATATCTCTCATTCATTATTGAAACAAGTGGCAGAAGAATGGTATATATGTCAGTTGGAAAAGGAATGAAATGTTCCTCAGTTATTAATTGGAGAGGTAGAAAGGGGGAACTAATTAGCCTAAATTTGTCAGATAGATTACATTTGATCCCTACTCCAAGATAAAGGTTGAAAATTTATATGTACTTGCATTGACACTTCTTCACGTGTACTAATGACTTGTCCCTATAAGAATGCTACCTAGAAAACCACCTGCCAAACTCTAAATAACATATCTATATTATGGAACCCCAATGCAGATTCAAAGTGACAATAGGTCACATTTCAAAGGTAATGAAAAGGAGAGATATTGTACACTACACAGTATAGAATGGATATATCAAATTCCATATTATCTGCAAGCATCTGGATCAGTGGAAAGCGGTATTAGTATCGCTCATTCTTTGTTAAAACAGTTAGCAAAGGAATGTCATATGTATCAGCTGAAAAAGGAATGAACTTTTCCTTGGTTAGTGGAGAGACAGCAAAGGGGAAAAGTATCAACCAAATTTTAGCAAATAGATTGTATTGGATCCATACCCCAATACAAAGAATGCAAATTTATATATAGTTGTGTTGACTCCTCTTAAGGTGTAGTAGTGACTTGTCCCTATAAGATATATAGATAGATATATAGATATATAGAGCTTTACAGATGTTTTTATTATATTATTATAATGTTATATATTATATATTATAATATATTATATTATATTATATTATAGTTATTATAAGATGTTTTTTATTGGTAGAGATAGGAAAATCCTGAATTTTTTTGGAGGGTGGGAGAGAAAAACATGAAAAACATCCGTAAAACTCTAGATAACATTCTTATATTATGGAACACCAATGCAGATTATAAGTGACAATGGGTCATATTTTAAAGGTAATCAAATGAAGAGATATTGTATACTAAATAATATGGAATGTATATATCAAATTCCATATTATTTGCAAGCATCTTGATTATCTGAAAGAATGAGTAGATTATTGAAATAATAGCTAAGAAAGTTAAGTTCTAATAGTTCTTTTTAATTTTTTTTATTTTAAATAAATTTATTTAACTTTTTACATTCATTTTCACAAGATTTTGAGTTCCAAAATTTTCTCCCCATTTGTG
>JAQQSK010009679.1:0-12986 GCA_028658325.1 Potorous gilbertii | reverse complement strand
TTTTGCCAATTGAGTTAGCCTATTTTTCAAGGTGTTATTTTCTTCAGCATTTTTTTGGGTCTCCTTTATTAAGGTATTGACCCGTTTTTCATGCTTTTTCTTGCATCTCTCTCATTTCTCTTCCCAGTTTTTCCTCCACCTGTCTAACTTGATTTTCAAAATCCTTTTTGAGCTCTTCCATGGCCTGAGCCCATTGGATATCTATTTCAGATGTTTGGGATACGGAGGCCTTGACTCCTATTTCTTTCCCTGATGGTAAGCATTGTTCTTCCTCTTCAGAAAGGAAGGGGGGAATCTTCTGTTCACCAAGAAAGTTACCTTCTCTGGTCTTATTTTTTTTCCCTTTTCTGGGCATTTTCCCAGCCAGTTACTTGACTTCTGAGATTCCTCTCCACCCCTGCCTAGATCCTCCCAGCTAGTGCTTGGAGTCTGAGATTCAAATGCTGCTCCCCAGCCTCAGGGCTTTCAGTGGCAGGCCTGGCTGCTATTCAATGGGAGCTTAAGTTCCGGTGCTCAGGTGGGGTCAGGGCCGCCTCCCAGGCTCAGTTCCCTCAGGGGGTTTATGCAGAGATCTTCCGTAATGGAGCTCCTGTAGAGCTCCTGCCTACTCTGGGAGCTCCTGGCTGCCCACTGCCTCTGCTGCTGCCTCCTGAGGGGGCCTGAGTTATGGAGACACCCCGCTCCCCTCTTGGCCAGCCCAAAAGTCTCTCTCACTGATCTGTGCGTCTGTGGGTGGAGGGACCTTTGTGGCCACTGGAGATTCTGTCCCTGAAGCCTGCTTGGATCTGCTACCGTCCATGCTACACGGTCAGGGAAAGGCTGGGCTCTGCTCCCAGCCGGTGCGTGACGGACCTTTGGGGTCGGTTTTGCAGGGCTCTCTGGAATGGAAATCTCGTTCACTCTGTTTCTGCAAGACTTCCACTTCTCCAGAATTTGTTGGGAGTTCTTTTTACAGGAGATCAATGGGTTGTGGGTTCGGAGCTAGCATATGTGAATCTTTCTTCTCCACCATCTTGGCTCCTCCCCCCAGGTATCATTTTAGAAGAACCCTCAAGCACAAGAGCTCTTTAATAGGCTTGGAAAATGAACATTCATCTATCTATTAAACATTTCTTTGATGTGTACAGAGCCCTATGTTGGGTGCTGGGGGGAGAGAAATGATGTGGATATGACCTAACCCCTGCCTATAGAGGATTTGCTGCTTATTAGGGGAATAAGGCACAGATAATTGACTTTACTACCCTGTATTGTATGATAACTGCACTGGAGAAAGGGCAAAAACTACATGTTATGTAAGAGCTGAGAAAGAAGGTCCAGCAAAGGGACAAGACTCCTAGAGGAAGTGATGTTTGAGTTGAGCTCCTTGAGGAAGGTTTTGTACCACTGGTACTAAGATGTCTATTTTCTTCCTCATTCTTCTAGAACTCTCATTTCTTTTTCCATTCTTTTCTCTAGAGCTCTAATTTCATTTAGAAAACCACTAAAAAATTCTTGCTTTGTTTCTTTCACAACCTTGGCACATTTATAATTTCTTGAAGGCTTTGCTTATAGATGATGTGAAGTTATTTTCTTCTTCTGTGTTTGTTTCATGAGGACCCTTAGTGCCATAATATTTCTTTACAATTGATGTTATCTTCTTTTGACTCATTTCTTAGTTGTTTTCTTATTTCTCCAGCTTTATTTCCTGAATTAGGATTTTGTATTTGGGCCAGTCACTGTAGGTTTTTGGAAAGAATGACGAAAATTTCTTTGCTACTTATCCATATTATCTGGAGTCAAAATAATGAACACTGAATTCTTCAAGGACTTCAGAAGAGTCTGAGGAGTATTCTGCACTTGAAGCCATCTATGAAGCATAGTTTGATCCAGGACACCCCTTGATCATTTTCCTGAAGTTTTATTCTCCTCTCCCAAGATTCTGAAGCCTCATCTAGGGTTAGGGAAGCAACTACTGACTCCAGGTACCCTTAGATGGACCTCCCATTTAGGTATCCTTGGTTCAGACTTCCATCTCCTCTGCCCCAAACCTACAACTTCAGGTTTTAGGTTTCCCTGACCCACCTCTGGTCCTTGCATTGGAAGGCTTCCATATGTTATGCTCCCAAGCTGGGTGTCTGTAGGTTCCTGGCTATGTCTTTGTTTGGTACTAGTCTGGCAAAATGCACTTAATTTTATTTCTTGATCATTTCTCGATCCAGTGGTCTTTAAAAAACCTTACTGTGAGAGTTTGGAAAGGATTGGCCCTTTCTGCTTCTTCTTTTTTTTTTTAGTGTTTATTTATTTATTTGTACTTTTCAACATTCATTTCCAAAAAATTTTGAGTTTGAAATTTTCTCTCCATCTCTCCTCTCCCTCCAACATAAAACACTGTATATTCTGATGACCCCTTCCCCCAATCTGCCCTCCCTTCTATCACACCCCTCTCTTCCCTTATCCCTATCTCTCTTTTCTTGTAGGGTAAATAGATTTCTATACCCCATTACCTGTATTTCTTATTTCCCAGTTGCATGCAAAAGTATTTCTCAATATTTGTTCCTAAAACTTTGAGTTCCAACTTCTCTCCCTTCCTCCCTCCCCACCCATCCCCACTGAGAAGGCAAGCAATTCAATATAGACTATACATGTGTAGCTTTGCAAAAGACTTCCATAATAGTCATGTAATGCAAGACTAACTATATTCCCCTTCACCATATCCTGCCTCCCATTAATTCTATTCTCTCTTTTGACCTTGTCCCCTCTCAAAAATGTTTACTTCTAGTTACTCCCTCCTCCCATTTGCCCTCCCTTCTATCATCCCTCACCCCATTTCTCCCCTTCTCCCCTACTTTCCTGTAGTTTAAGATAGATTTTTCACACCAAATTGAGTGTACATGTTATTCCTTCCTTAAGCCAAATGTGATGAGAGTAAACTTCACTTTTTCCCTCTCACCTCCCCCTTTTCCCTTGCATTGAAAAAACTTTCTTTTGCCTCTTTTATGAGTGATAGTTTGCCCCATTCCATTTCTCCCTTTCTTCTCTCAATATATTTCTCTCTCACCCCTTAATGTTATTTTTTTTAGATATCATCCCTTCCTATTCAACTAACCCTGTGCCCTCTGTCTATATATAGATATAGATATATAGATATAGATATGATATGGATATGTATATATGTAAATGTGTGTGTGTGTGTGTGTGTATAATCCCTCCAACTACCCAAATACTGAGAAAAGTTTCAAGAGTTACAAATATGATCTTTCCATGTAGGAATGTAAACAGTTCAACTTTAGTAAGTCCCTTAGGATTTCTCTTTCCTGTTTACCTTTTCATGCTTCCCTTGACTCCTGTGTTTGAAAGTCAAATTTTCTCTTCAGTTCTTGTCTTTTCATCAAAAATATTTTCTCCTTGATGTGGGAACTCTGGAATTTGGGTACAATATTCCTAGGAGTTTTTAAAAATCTCTTTCAGGAGGTGATTGGTGGATTCTTTCAATATTTACTTTATCCTCTGGTTCTAGAATATTAGGGCAGTTTTCCTTGATAATTTCATGAAAGATGATGTCTAGGCTCTTTTTTGATCATGATTTTCAGGTAGTCCCATAATTTTTAAATTGTCTCTCCTGGATCTATTTTCCAGGGCAGTTGGTTTTCCAGTGAGCTATTTCACATTGTTTTTAATTTTTTTCATCCTTTTGGGGTTTTTTTTGTAATTTTATGGTTTCTCATAAAGTCATTAGCTTCCATCTGCCCCATTCTCATTTTTAAAGAACTATTTTTCTTCAGTGAGCTTTTGAACCTCCTTTTCCATTTGGCTAACTGTGCTTTTTAAAGCATTCTTCTCCTCATTGACTATTTGGACCTCTTTTGCCATTTGAGTTAGTCTATTTTTAAGGGTGCTATTTTCTTCAGCATTTTTGGGGGTCTCCTTTAGCAAGCTGTTAGCTTGCTTTTCATGAATTTCTTGCATCACTCTCATTTCTCTTCCCAATTTCTCCTCTACCCCTCTTACTTGATTTTCAACATCCTTTTCGAGCTCTTCCTTGGCCTAAGACCACTGCATATTTATTTTGGAGGATTTAGATGCAGAAATCTTGACTTTTATGTCTTCCCCTAATGGTATGTATTGTTTTTCCTCATCTGAAAGGAGGGATGAAAATACTTGTTCACCAAGAAAATAACCTTCTATTGTCTTATTTTTTCCCTTTTTGGGCATTTTTCCAGTCAATTACTTGACTTTTGAGTCATTTGTCAAGAGGAAGTTCGTATACTCTAGGGACCTACAAGTTCTCAGTTCCTTCAAGGTGGCATAATCAAGGGAGAGGAGTTTATTCCTCTCCCGGCCTGTGCTCTGATTTGGGAGCTACTGCAAACTTTTCTGTCCAGGATCTGCAAGTAGAATTCCCTGTACAGAGCTTCCACCAGCTCCCCCACATCAGATCTCTTCCTCAACCCAGGACAACCACTCAGGGCTGAGATCCATATCAACTGCACAATTCCCCCAAGGTCTTTAGGCTGAGGGCTCCAAAAATGGCTGTTGCTGCTTTGCAGCTGCAGTGGCTGCTGCTGGTGGGGTCAGACCATGTACCCTTCTCATCCAAGTAAAAGAAATTTCTCACTGATCTTTGAAGCTCTCTTTGTCATTTGTGGGTAAAAGATCTGGGAACCACAGCTACTGCTGGTAATTCTGTCCCCTGAGGTCTGCTCCAGTCTTGTCCCTGCTGCACTGCAAGGCTGAAGCTGGGCTGTGCTCTGTGTCCAGCATGATAAACCTTTTCTGTTGGCCTTGTAGGGTGTCTTGGGCTGGAAATCTTTCACTCTGTCATTTTGTGGCTTCTGTTGCTTTTGAATTTGTTTAGAGTTACTTTTTACAGGTATTTTATGGGTTTTTTGGGGGGAGCTACAGCAAATCTGCCCTTCTACTCTGCCCTCTTGGCTCCACCTCCCCTCTTCTTTTTTAATCAGCCATTTTGATGAGAAGCTCTCAGATAACATTTGAGTTAGGCTTAAATTATTCTTTACTATGAACTTAATAACTACATCCAAATGAAATAATCAAAGACACAAACTAAGAAATAAAATATTACCTAAACTCTCAACATTTAGTAAAATAGGATCAAGTTAGTTAAGAGACTACAAACAAAAGATGCTTTTACTCTTTTCTCAAGTCTTTGGAAGCTCTGCTACGTTAGGACCAATTTTCATCACACACAAACACACCAGACACAATGTATCTACAAACATGTAGTTTCACATGAAATTTCACATTTCATCACCTCATATAAGTGTTATTTGAATTACATTTTGAAGGAAGATGGAGGGAGGGCATTCTAGGCATTGGGAGCAGTGAGAAAAGGTTTTGATGTGGTCATATTAATCCTCTCCATATGTGTGACTCTCCAGGCAAGAATACAACTTGTTGTTCTTGGTATACAGACAACAATTTCCCATCAACATGTGTTTGCTCCTATCATTCCCTGGGCCTAGTGTTCCACTCTCCTGATTGTTGATATATCTCCTATGCTTCAAGTTCTAGATCCCAATCCTCTTCCTCCAGGGAGCCTTTCCTGATCCCCCCTCCCCTTGCCTCTCTCAGTCAGAAGGGATCTTTCTAAACTCTAAAAATACAGTATTTGTTTGTACTTCTTTTCAGGCATATAATCTAATTTTGTACTCTGTGAATGTATGTGTTTATATGTATGTGTATTCTTTTAAAACTACAAATTCCTTGAGGACAGGAACTGAGTCTAATTTATTTTTACTTTGTGTCATTGTCTTCTTCAGTACCTAGCTTTGCATTCTGAACTTTGTAGGTTCTGAAATTACACTTGTTTAAGGAAGAAAGGCAGGATAGGAGAGACATCTTGGGAAGATTAATCTAGAAGGTGAATGAAAGATGTATTAAAGGGAAAAGAGACTGGAGGTAGGGAAATCATTGGAAGTCAATTATTCATTCAACATGTTTGAGATATCTACCATGTACAGAGAATTGTGCCCATCACAAAGGGAGGTAAAAGGAATCAGGATTTAGGTGAGAAAAAATGTTAGTAAAAGGTATTCCACCTCCTCAAAACAAAACAAAACAAAACTTGAAACCCTGCTACAGTCAGCTCTCAGCTCCACAACTACATCTCTAACTCCTGCCCAAAGAGGTAAGGTCTCTGATGATGGCAAGTGCTGGCCAAGGTGCTGAAGACCACTTGCTGAATGCAAGTACTAGACCCAAAATATTGCCAGCAATTCTCTGCAAGAGTACTTTAAATGTCAGTTTCCAGAGACCCTTGATTCCCAGGCAGTCTGAGTTTCTCCCAAGAAGTGTGGAATTTCAGGTTCTTTTCCCAAATGAGTTCACAGTTGCAAAAATAAACCAGCCCTACTGAGCCTTTTGTGCGATGACAGGGAATGAATGTGGGCGCCGAGTACAAGGGAGAAGGAAAAAAGATGCAGATCCCCAAATAGAGATGGGCCGATATGAGACATCAGGGATGAGGGTTGGACCTTCAGGCATCCTTCTGACCCTGCACCACTGCACTTGCTAATAATTGGGCTCACCAATGCTATAGTGAGTCCAGAGAATAATCCCAAATCCCATCTCCAGAAGCACTTTTAAGGTTTACAACAACCATTCCTCACATCCTAGACCACCATGGAACTTAAGATTACTACTCTACCAGCACAGACTACATAGTACAGCTAAGGGAGAACAGATCAGGACTCAGGAAGACCTTATTCCTTCCAACTAGACTGTGGGGCCTTGGGAGGCAGGGCCTTATTGACCTCTGTCTCCTCCAGTGCTCAGAATAGGACTCTGAGGCTAAATCCAACTTGACTGGGAGACCTGACACAATTCACCAAGGGGTCTCTCAGTGGTCCCAAACAACTCTCAAACCCAGAGCAAGGTTATTCTGCTTGGGTGGAGAAATCTCATTGGAAGCTGCTCAATGACGAATTTATAGAATAATAGGATCACAGGTCTCAAAGTTTGTCTTTATTTCATAGACCCTGAGTCCCATAGGAGTTATAGGACTTCTTTCTGATCATGTAATTAGTGTCAGAGGAGTGATTTGAACTCAAGTCCTTTGACTCAGTACTAGTATTCTTTTCACTATAAAAATAGCTTTAACTCCTTTCAGGAAGGAAAAAAAACTGTCATATTTGTAAGGCTACAATTACAATGAAGATGTCCTAACTCACCTCTTCAACCACCCAACAGACCATCTAAAGGTTAACAATAACCGCCCAGGTGACCCACATCCATATAGTCACTTTGAACCACTTTGGCTGTAAAGGAGGCCTACCATCATAAGAACATTTGCTTGTTAGTCAAAGACTCACCCTATGGCTGTGATGATTATTGGCTGTATGACCTGGGTAAATCACTGCCTGTCTCAAGCTTCAATTACTTTCCTTGTAAAATGGAGACAATACTTGCAAAAACTATACTATGGCAGATTGTTGTGAGGATGCAGTGAAATAATGGACTGGGGATGCTTTCTAAGGCTTTAACGGAAGGAGGAAATGTCAGCCCCTCTTATTGTAATATCACTGATAGTCAATCAGTTAACAAGAATGTATTAAGCCTCTAGGGCAAGTTACTTAACTTTGCTTGCCTTGGTTCCTCATCTGTAAAATGATCTGGAAAAGAAGATGGCAAGTCACTCCAGGATGCTTGCCAAGAAATCCCTAAATGGGGTCATGAAGAACTGGATGTGACTGAAATGAGTCAACAACAACAAAAAATGTGCCAGTTGCTTGCTGGATGCTAGATTTACAAATAACAATACAACAGTATTGAGGTTGACAATGAACTTTTACATAACACCTACTGTTTATTGGGTGTTAGGATATTACTGTTACTATGACCACTAACAACTAACATTTATATAGTGCTCACTATGTGCACTGTACTGGTGCTGGTCCTACTACTACTGCCAACAACGACAACAATGAATATTTTATAGTGCTTACTATGGTTCAAATACTGGGTGTTGGGGATACAACTACTACTACCATTTATCTCGCACCTATTATGTGCCAGGTCTTGCGCTGAACACTCTACCAATGTCATATCACTTGATTCTCATAACAACTCTAGACTCCCCAGAGGCTAAGTGACTTGCTTAAGATCACACAGTTAGTAAGTGTCTGAGACTGAATTTGAACTCAGACCTTCCTGATTGCAGACCCAGAACTCTGTCAACTGTGCCACCTAGTTGACCAAAGGCAAAGGCCTTTTGAAATAACCTCTGACCTCCCGGTTCTTCCAGGACCTATACTCCTCAGGGCTGAGCCCAGCTCCCTGCACAGATCTGTGCCTAATAAATCTCTGTAGAGTTTAATAACTGAGGTAACTGAAATCCAAGCCTTCTGATTTCTCCCCTCTGCACCTGATGTCTCTAGGAAAGCCTTCTTGATATTGCCTTTCCCAGAAAAGCTGTCTTTTGAAAGAGAGTATGGTTCATTGGGAAGAGCCCTGGATTTAGAGCCAAAAGCCTTGGATTCAAGTCCCTGTTCCAAACACCATTAGCTCTGGGACCTTGGACACAAAATTTCCTCTCCTCTACACCTCAGTTTCCTGATCTATAAGATGCATTGGAGGGGTTAATCATGCTTGCACCATCTATCTCACAGAGTTGTTGGTGAGCCTCCAAACTTTAGGGGCTGCAGCAACAGGAACTGTCATGAGCTGTTAGAATCTCTCAGCTAGGAGATCCCCTAACAGAAGAAAGCTTCTACAAAGCTTTTTGAGTTTTTGAAAATGGAGCAGCTGCATGTACTGTGCTTACCTAGAAGTCCCTTATTTAGGACTCAAGGCAGTCATCATCTCTACCATGGAATAACTCACGTTAGGGAAAGGCTGGCTCCCTATGGAACTTCACCTCAAATCTGGGATGATCCAGGCTCTGTTTAAGGGCTGTGGCCCCTGCCTGCCTCAGTCTAAGGCTTCAATATCAGGCCTTAAGGTCATCTAAATGGAGGCTTCCCAGCACCCTCAGAGGTCCATATCTATTTTCTCAAGACAGGGACAATCAAGCTTGTAGAAGCTATTCCTGGTTATCTAAATGACTTCTTAAAATAATAAAAACCAGATGGGAGCAGAGACAAGCAGAGACTTAGCTACTGTGCTCACTGTTATGTTTAGAGGTGGAGAAATGAGCTAAGACTAGGTCAATGTTCATCCCTTCCATCTGGGAGGCCCTCTAGAGCTTCCAAAATCCATTCCTAATAAACATTGGAATGAAGTAGAGAGAACCTTGATCAAAGAGGAAGGAGACCAATATGACTCCCACTGATCACCCATATGCAGCTTCTGTCCAAGATATATGTGTTGCTGGATAAGTTTGATGATCCATCCAAGTGAAGAACATTATTATTATTTGTGTGGATTGTTAATATAATCTCATTTGAGTGGCTATAAATTTCATTGAAGAGATCCTGGGGTGTTCCAACTCATTGGAAAAAATTGACATTGATTTCATCATCATCTGCAAAGAGGAACATCAGGAGGGCCTCTAACTTTACAAGGAATGTTTCCTCCATTGGTAAGGTGCATTCAATGTCTCCCCAGGCAATGCCAAACATTTTCAATCAGCCTGTCTTTCTCCTTCCTGCTTTGGTGGAATTAGCAAATGAATGAGTAAATGAATAAATGAAGAATGAACAAGTGATTGAGGATGAAAAGATAAATAAATGCATGGATGAATGAGTGAGTGGATGAAGAAATGAATGAAAAAGTGGATGACTGAATGAAAGAACAAGGGATTGAGTAAATTATGAATAAGTGAATGAATAAGCAAAGAAGGAAATGAGTAAGTCGTAGAATAATTGAATTAGTGAGTACATGGATGAATTGATGATTGAACAAATAAGTGACTGAAATACTTTCTAAATCCTTCAAGAAAGATTAATTTCTAGAATATTGGAACCCTAAAAAGTTGATTTGAAAGGGACCCTAGATGTCTTCTAGCCAGTGAAAAAATAAACCACAAACACTATGTGCTGGTGACTGCCCAAACCTCTCATTTGTATAAGAACAAACTGAGGTCTACAGAAAACACTCAGGTGGTAAAGGGGGACAGCTGTAACTCGGACCCAGACTTTCTGATTCCAATTTCAAATCATTTTCTCCCTGACTACACTGACTACAATTAACTCAGTTGTATTTATTTAAAAACCTGGATGCCTACAGTTCATCTAGATCAAGGGTCCTTACCCTGGTATCCATGGACCACCCTTTCCCAACCACATCCTCCCACACACACCAGGGGTCTATGAGTAGATTCAAGGAGGTCTGTGAACATGGAAGGGGAAAAAAGACATCTTCATTTACGCTAACCTCTAATGGAAATTTAGTATTTCCTTCAATCATGAAGACAAGTAACAAACATTCTGAGAATATTTTAAAATCTCTCAATAAAACAGCGCATTAGATAAATGAGTCACCCGCTCCTCAAAGCAGTGTAGGGTAAATGAGACTCAACCATCCTAATATTTGGGAGACACAGAGTCCAGAATCCTAAATTAGAATTTGGAGACCAAACCCTCTGATCTTCATACCAATTTCATGGGTCAGCTAAGAGCTGTACCTTGCTTGATTTTAGAAATATTTTTTAAACATCTAATCTGACTGCATCCAGGAAAAATTAGGAGACAGAGAAGGAAGAAAGGGACCAGCAAGATGAATCAGACCCAGAACGAAAATGACAACAAATCTGTTTCCATTTAGCAGAACAACTCTCATCAATGCTGACTTCCTCGGAATGTCCAGTTCTCCTCTGCTAAGGTTACTACCATCCTTGGCACTCTGTGGGCTTTATAAAATCCATTTTCAAGTGTATTATCTGAAAGTACCAGGCATTGGGAAGTCACATGTCAAACACAATTATGGCAGGCAGGTTCTCCTGGGCACTTGTTCAGCTTAGGTTTTCATTTCTGGGTATATGAGAATTCCATTGCCCACCTCAAAATAGCTAGAATTGGATTGGAGTCAGAGGTCTGCCAGTAACTGACAAGGCTCTACTCCTTTCAGTAACTCAGTTTCCTTCTCCTCCATAGAATGACAGGGTCAGACTAAACAGTTTCTAAAGTTGCCTTCTAGCTCTGACATTGTATGATGTCTTGCTGGATGACCTTGGCTAATGTTACTTACCTTCCCCAGCCTCAGTTCCCTCATCTGTAAATGGAAATAAAAATACTTGTTATTAGACTTTGAAGAGATGACATCTTTGTGCCAAGGTGAAGAAGATTTGTCACTGCATGTGGTACAAATTCCCCCATATGTTATAAAAGAGAATGTCAGAGTGTTTTCCTGATGTTAGCAGTTGGTGGAGTAGATGAAGTTGGAAGTCATCCCCTGAGTGTTTGTGATACTGTGTCAAGAATGGAGTGTGTGTCAGACTTGCAGTGACACATAGTGTGAGTTAGAGTGATTGGTGTTACTATTGTGTGCAAGATGAAGGAATGCAGTTCAGTCTACATGAGTGTGGGGAAGTGGTGTTCATCCTGGCATTATTTCTCAGGTGTTTCTCTTCTCCAGTGAATCATCTAAGGAACACAGGTAAAGAGAGGAAAGAACCTTGGGAGTTGTTGAGTCTGATTTAACCCCTTTATTTTACAGATGAGGAACCAAAGTCTGAAAACTCTAAGTGACTTGAACCAAGAGCACATAGTTAATGAGTGGGCAGAGTGTGGATTTGAACCCAAATCCTCCACTCCTACTGGGGGATAAAAACAGGGCTAATCAGTTATCATAATCTGCAGGAGTTCAGTCAAAAAACTCTCACCATAGTAGAATCATTTTGTATGGATGGTATGGGACCCACTGTGCCCCAGTCTCATCAGTTAAAATGGGAGGTACCTGCTTCCAAATACTGCTTTAATTTTCCATTGTTCTCATACTCTTCAAAGGGAGGGTAATCCCAAATCTTTCTTGCCTGAAAGTCCCCTGAAAAGTCACCCTCAAATCCTGGAGGATCTACATCTGATTCCCCACCTTACCCCACATACACACACACTTTGTGTCAGTTACTCATTCTTCTCCATTCTGAACATAGTGTGATCCTAACAAAGTACTTCTTGCTCTATTTCACAACAGTTGACTCCCACCCCTAACTGACCCTCCATCCATCCTCTATTTCCTACATGTTCTTTCCATGCTACTCTTGATACATATTGTCACAAACCCTCAGGAACAAGGGTGACCAGAAAGCTCAGGTTTTTTTTTTTCAGCCAAGAATACAGGTTGGTGAAAAGTTTATCCCATACCTTGTTACAATCCTAGGAAAGGAGAAGGTAGTTGCTACACAGAAGAATATATCTGTGGGGTAACTGGGCTTCTGAATACAAATCATATCCCTCAGCAAGAACTGGAGTACAGGAAAGCAGAACTTAAGGTAAGATGAAACTGCTTCTCTGTCCTGGAATGGAGGCTACTTCTAAAACAACACCACTCCCGTCAAGAAGGGAAAACTCAAGACCTCTTTCTTGTGGCCCTGGGCAAATTTCAACCATGTTTGTACTGCTTAGGACCAGTATCCAGAGATCTTCCTACTTGGGGTGGGGATGGCCATGGGGATAACAGAGAGAGCAGTGGTGTGGGGATGGAACTAATTCACCAGTGGGTAGCATCAAGTCTTCTCTTCTTTACACCTCTTAAAAGGCAACACTTTGCATACCTTACCTTCACATGGATTGTAAGGAAAATGTTAGTAAAATGGTGCTCTCAGTGCCATGGGAATAGGAGATGGTGGCATGCCCAAAACTTGGCTCTGATGCTAAATCAGAATTTCAATCCCGGGAAAGACTCTTAGCTGATGCACATCATGGGGGACCCATCTCTTCATCAGCCATATGGTCATGGGGAGTAATGGTTGACCTGGGGACCAGTGGAACAGAATGGGGAAGAAGCTCATTTTCTCACCTGTTTGCCTATGGACGAGAGGGATGGTTGTCTATACTTTACCCAAAACTGAGCATATATGTGCATAGGATGATAAAGGTGAGAGCTGGAAA
>JAQQSK010009678.1:0-12986 GCA_028658325.1 Potorous gilbertii | reverse complement strand
TATATTGCAGCCATAAAACATAACCCTAACTTAATAAATGATTGAGTATGGAGGCCAAACCAAAACAAAAACAACTATATGCCAGGCACTGTGCTTAGTGCATTGATACCTCACACCAAGGACTTATACCCATTTGACAAATGGGGAAACTGAGGCAAAAGGGGCAAGTGATTTGCCCAGGGTCACACAGTAAATGTCTGAGGTCAGTTTTAAACTCAGGTCTTCCTGACTCTAGGCCTAGTGCTCTACCTACTATAATATATAGTATTCCTCTGTAAGGACAGAATTGCGCCATATATCTTTGTCTATCAACAAACATCATCAGTTTGAAGTCAAACCACCATATTAGAGCAGTCAAAGAAAAATTACAGAGGCTCAAGTAGATAGTATCTTTTGAGATACCCCCAGTTCCTGCTCCACAGTCCATTGAAAAGGTTTCTCCTAACCAGATCATTAGCAGATCAGGGCCAGTTCCAGTTCCAAAATATCTAGGCAAGCTTGATTCTCTCCAAAGTACTTCCATTACATGTCAGTTCAACTTTTCCAGAAGCATTTTCTGTTACCTTAGCACAAGGGATAATGCCATGAAAGATTCTCTATGCCTTTTTCACCCTCTTACATACTCATTCTCTATTTAGTGCCTTCCATTTTTTTGTTTGTCATTTTAAGATATGGTCAATGGATTCTCTATGTATCATTTTCATCTCTTTAAATGAGCCATCCTTTTTAATCATTGGTAACTTTTTAAAATTATTTTTTTCAGGCAACAAATGTCAGCTTTTTCTCACTTTCACTATGCCCCTCCAAATTGAGAAAGAACGAACAACAAAACCCCCATTACAAACGTGTGTAGTCAGAAAAAAATCCACATTAGCCAAGTAAAAATAAAATTTCTGTCCACACTGAATCCATCACCTGTCATGAGGTAGGTGCCTGCTTCTTCATGAGTCTTATGAAATTCCTGTCGGTCTTATATGGAACAGAATTCCTAAGTCTTCCAAATTTGTTTAATTTTCCTCATTATCGTTATTGCAAAAATCTACTCACTTCACTCTGCATCACTTCATTCAATTCTTCCCAGATTCCCCTGAAACTTCCCCTTTATCTTTTTTTGTTGTGTGATAGTATTGCATCACATTCATATGTACTGTAACTTGTTCAGCTATTTGCCAATGATTGGGCATCCATTCTGTTTCTGATTCGTGGCCACCACACAAAGAGCTGCTGATAAATATTTTTATCGCTAATATCATTTGTCTTTTCCACAGTCAGAAAGTCAGAATTCGGTCTGTGAGAGGATACCATCTGTTTTGATCTAACATCCTTTATAACTTCAAGCCATTGATTTCTTTGAAATCTGATTTCCCAATATCTAGATTTTGTATCAGAATGCTCAGTTTCTATATTAAATCTTTGACTTTTGTGCACCCTTCCTCCCAAGGTTACCTCCATTTCTAGACTCCACGCAGATAATTCTTACTATCCCGTTCAATTAGAATTTTATTGAAGGATCAAGCTCATTTCTTTAGTAATGTTTCAGAGGCTCTGTGAAATTGATGTTCAATAATAATAGTAGTGGTGAAAATGAAGACATACATTAGATTAATATAGAACTTATGAGCAATCTTTGATACATGCCCACTTGCTAAGATAATTAAATCTATATTCTTATGAGCTCCACAGATCTCAAGGTTTAGGAAGGTGTGAATTCAGTTCAGAGTGAAAGTTGCCTAAGCAGGCAAACAAGCCTTTTTATTGGATCCGTATATTTAAGAAATTTTAGATATCTTATCTTGATCTGATGTACAATGTTGCTTTTTTGTAGTAATGAAAAATTTCCATGGAAATGCATAATGATATGCACTTAAAGTCACTGTTATTTCCTTGCTAATTTGACTCTCAAATTTCTTCATTCACTCTGCTTTACTTGCTCTAAACTCATATGTTTACTAAGAATTATAACTGGGTCCACCTGTAATTGCCAGGTTTTTATTACCCATTCATTCTCTTTGTAAAGTTGACTGAATCTGAGAATTGTTTCTCCCTATTATTCAAAATATCTAGAAAAAAAAGATTCACCAGTTTGTACTGAAATTACAATCCAATGTTTCTAATCAAATAGTCATGATAGGATTATAGTCTAAAGGACAGATGGTGATGACTTTAAGGAAAATGTAACAGAACGACGCCTCTGTATTATCCCAGAAGCTATTGAACTTTCTGGTTATTTTTTAAAATAATTATATCTACTACAGCAACAATTTTCAGACCTCAGATCCTGGCAACAATTTAAGAAGGAATCACTCAAAAAGGGACAGAGGAAGAAATGAAGAGTAGTAGTGTTGTTTGGTCACTACAGGGGTAGCGAGAGGCAGCTATTTGTTCACCTGACATCAACAATAACAAAGGTCTATTGTGTTCCGTATGCCTTCTTCCATGTATGCAAGACATAGCAGAAAACACCCCAAGCCTTGGCAAAACAGTGAATACTATTAATTCCAGAAAATACTGTCAAAGATTACAAAATCCTTAGTAAGAAACCAAAGACCATAGCAACAAAACGGTATATTCATCACTGCTACCTATCAAAAGCAAAGAATGTAAAAGAGAAAAAAATGACTTGGTGAAAAACCAGTTGAGTTAAAAGAAGGTGCCCAAGAATGGGTTATAGATTTGTAGAGTGTGGCTTAAAATAAACAACAGACTCCTGGACCAGGTTGTAATTGCATGTAATGAAGGATAGTAAGAATATTTCTTCCAATGTCTTGCAAATAATTAAAGGAATTTTAAAGAGAAAAGGATTGAAGAGAGAAAACTAGTTTCCAGAAAGAATGAAATGGTAATCCCACAGGTTTTTACTCTGGGCTAATGTCTTCTTGAGTGCTGTGTACAGCTCTGAACACCACAGTTTAGATAAAACGTTGATATGAAGGAAAGTGAGAAAAGTAAAATGAAAATAAAGGACTGAGTCTATATCACATGAGAGAAAAAGCTGAAGGAATTTGGTGTGTCTGAGTATAGGGAAGAATTATCAGGGATTTGATCATTCTTTGCAAGCACTTGAAAAACTGCTAGGAGGAAGAGATGTTATATTTATTTTATTTAGTCTTAAAGAAGAGAACCAGATATAATGAGTGGAAACTGCAGAGGCAAATTTAGGTTTAATTTTGGGAATAACTTCCTGACAATTAGAATTATCCCAGAGTAGATTGGGCTGCTCTACCCAATGAGGGTTTTCTGATCATAGGAAGTCTTCAAGGAGTGGCTAGTTGACAATCTATTATGTCTCTGTGGTAGAGGAGATTGTTTTGATGTATTGATTCAATTACTTGTCCACTGAAGGTCCTTTCCATCCTAAAGTTCTATAGCTATGACAATTTTTATAAAAGCATGGTGACATGACAGAAACTGAATATTTCGAATCACAGGTCTCTTCCTGGTTTCTCTACGAACTCTGTAAGTTTAAGCTAGTTGTTTCATTTCTCTATGTCTTTGTTCATCCATGAAAGTAGATTATAGCAATAGTACCTGCCTCATAAAGTTATATTATTAAATAGGATAGTATATGCAAATCATTTTTAAACCATAAAGTGCTACAGAAATGTTAGCTAATATTTTATTTATTATGATGGTGATCAAATAAAATGATGTGTGCAAAGCCCTTCATAAACCTTAAAATGCTCTATGAATGTCAGGTATCTTCATTAAGACAGATTTTTATTATTCCTGGAAAAAGTCCCTCACTATTAAATCCTTGACTTTAGTAGAAAAGATCAAAAATTAAACTCCTATAACATATCCCACACTGTAGAGTTTTATTTAAATCTATCTATCTGTGTATAAATGAATACATACACATATATATACATACATGTCTATGTTTGTATATGCATATGTGAATATATGTTCACATACATATGAAAACATTTAAATATACAATATACCTACACATATACACATAATATATGTGTATGTTTATATATGAAATTGCCACATACACAGATGGAATCATATGTTTATGTACATATCACACACACATACACATAAGAGAGAGAATATAGATACCCATATATATATATATATATGTATATATATATATATACACACACACACATATACACATAATACATATATACATATCTCACATTTCTCAGGAGAAAAAAACCCAAAATTTTATTTCCATGAATATGAGGTGTTGGAAAGTTTCTAGGGTTGTGAAGTAGAGAAGGGAAAGATGTGTGTGTGTGTATGTATGTATACAAATGTGCACACATGTGTTTTTCATATATAGGTATGTATTTCATATGTACCATTGTGCATGTATGCTCACAAACATATATACCAATACATACACAAAGACATATGTCTTTTCATCCCCACACTATGCCAAATTCCTTCTATACTACAGATGAAAATATTTTTAAATTCTTTTCACCTCTTCCTTCTCTCTCCCACCCCAACCAATATTGTTTTAGGCATCCGCTCAGATGCACATGGAAATGAGTCAGTCATTTACTACGTGCTTCCTACGCACCAAGCATTGGGGATATAAAAGAGGAAAAAGTCAATCTTTGCCCTTGAGAAACTCAGAATCTAGTGGAGAAGACAAAAAGCAAATAAATATGTACAAAAAAACTAAATGCAGTATATAAACAGGGAATAATTAAGAAAGGGAGGAACCAAAGTTAGGAGGGATGCGAAAAGTTTCCTGTAGAAAATGGAATTTTTGTTAAACCTTAAAAGAAACCAGGAAAGCCAGATGGCAGAGATGAAGAGGGAGGGAATTTGGGGCATATAAGGAAGTCAAAGACATTGCCTAGAGTTGAGAGATGGAGCCTCTTCTTTGTGAAAGAGCAAGGAAACCAGTGACAAGGGAAAGTTGTAAGAAGCCTAGAAAGGGAGGCAAGGATGAGGCTATGAAAGATGCTGAATGCCAAACCAAGGATTTTGTATTTGATCTTGGAAATGATAGGATTTTATTGAGTGACATAATCAGACTTGTGCTTTAGAGAAATTACTTTGGTGGCTGAAGAAAGGATATATTGGAGTGGGAATAGACTTGACACAGACAAACCCATGAGCAGCCTGTTACACCGATGCAGGTGTGAAGTGATGAGTGCCTGAACTGGAGTGTTGACAGTATCCAAGGGGAGAAGGGGGCATATTTGAGAGATGATGCAAAGGTGAAACTGACAGGCATTGTAAATAGACTGGATATGGAGGGTAAAAGAAAGTGCAGAATTGAGGAAGATACCTGGGTTCCAAGCTGAAAGGACTGTAAGGATGATGATGTCTTTGACAGTGGTGTTATTGCTCGTGCTTTGTTTTCACAGAGGATCAATGTTATCACTGGGTGAAGTCTTGACTTGGGCATGAAATGGATTTAAGTGAGGACGTTCCAGAGTCAGAAGTTCAGTAGCAAGACAAAAGTCAAGAGGACTTTCCAGTAACAGGAAAGGGAAGAGGTGGGGAGGATTCAGGGGGAAAGAAAATAATTTCACTTTAGGACATGTTGAGTTGAAAATGTCTGTTGGGCACTCATTTTGAGATGTCTGAAAGGTATTTGTAGATGTGAGACTGCCATACATCAGAGAAGATGGGGAAGGATAGATAGAATTTAAAATCATCAGCATGAAGATGATAATAGGAACCATGGGAGCTCATGAGATTACCAAGTGAAATAGTATGGAGGGGGCAAAGAAGATGAAGCAGGACAGGACTTGATGGGACACCTACTGTTCAAAGTCATGATTTTGACGAGACAGCAAAAGACATGGAGATAGGTAAGAGAAGAATCAGGGGAGAGTGGCAAACTGAAAACTTGGAGAGAAGAGAATATCAAGGAGAGTAATCAATGGTGTCAAAAGTTTCAAGGAGAGGTCAAGGAAAGTGAGGATTAGACCATCTGTTTGGTGATCAAGAAATCACTGGTAGTTTTGGAGAGAGCTATTTGGTGGAATGATGAGGTTGGAAGCTGTATTGTATGGAGTTAAGAAGTGAGTGAGGGGAGACAAATTGGAGTGACAATGTTGTAGATAGCATTTTCAAAGAACTTTGCCCCAAAAGGTAGAAGATATACAGAACAATAGTGGCTACAGAAGGGTAACGTGGGGTTTGTAAGGTATGGAGGAACCATAAGTGTGTTTGCAGGTAGTATGGAAGAACCGTAGACAACCGAGAGAGTGAAAATGAATAATAAGAATGGGTATGATAGAGAAGACAATCTGTTGGAGAAGACAGGATGGAATGGGATTGTTTGGGCAGGTAGAAGGATTTAGCCTTCATACAAGTACGTCCACCTTATTATGTGAGACAAGAATGAAGGAAATATGTTCATCCTTCATTGCTGAAGAAGTCCATGCCATCAGAGAAGTAATGACATGACTTGCACTTGACTTTTGTTTTTGAGTGAGGGAGGTCTGTGCAGGTCACCAGCCTCACTTCTCCAGAGCCATTTGAATCCGGTGATCAGATACTCATCAGGATGACTGGAGATGACCCAGGATGAGGCAGTTGGGGTTAAGTGACTTGCCCAAGGTCATGCAGCTAGTGAGTGTCAAGTATCTGAGGTGAGATTTGAAGTCAAGTGCTCCTGACTCTTGCACTGGTGCTCTATCCACTGCACCATCCAGCTGCCTGGATGAGGAGGAGGTAGTAGCTGAAGGCATATGAGTGATATGAAATGAGGAAGATACAAGAAAGGAGAACTCCTGGCTAATGTCCTCAACTTTTTCTGTAAAATATTAGATAAGGTTCTCAGCTGGGTGAGGGTGGAGGGCCACTGGGGCAGCCATGGAAGATCTGAAGAATTAAAAGGTTGAGAGAACTTCAGTGGAGAGTGGGATAGTGAGTTAATGAGAGCAGTACAGTAGGATTGATTAGCAGCAGGGTCCAATAAAGACTGTGTAATAAATTTGTAATAGACTCGGTCTGCTCTCTACAATCATTCCACATCACAGATTTAAGAGCAAAAGTAGGGAAAATGAGAATGATCCAAAGCTAAGGCTTGACTAAGTACAATCAAGGAAGTAAAGAGGCAAAGGATTTCCGAGAAGAGGATAGTGTTAGGTTGATTTGGTTCTCTAAGAGGAGATGGCCTGGTAGGGAATTAAGAGGTCAGGGGTTTGAAGGTCATAGTAAGGAGGAGAGCAGGGTTTAGTAAGGCAGAGGGAGAGTGTTAAAATAAAGGGATTTCAGAATTCTTGAATGTGGAAGTTGTGCATTTGTGGGTGACGGAAAGATCAAGGATATGGCTATCTCTGTGTGTTGGGGTGGAGGAGCAGATTGTGAGAAGTTATTAGTTTGAGGAATTGAGTGGTTAGAGTGAGGAGAGTCAGTATGTGTGCTGAAGTCTCAGTTTAAGTCCAGGAGTTGAGGAGGAGAGAAAAAGTAGGATCCATTTACTGAACTCATTGGGTAGGGAAGGGGAGCTACCTGGGGTTTATAGACAATATCTCCTTTCTGTCTAGTGCATCCATTGAATAAAAGGATGGGGGGCTTTCTCAATTCCTTTTTTGCCATCTGTTATGATGGCTGCTCCAGTCTCTTGTCCCTGGTTTAGTCTGTCTGTTTTTCCACAGATGTAATTGATCAGACTCCTAAGAACAGGTATGGTCAGATGAGGCTGGGAAATGAATGATGGACGTAAAGTAAGGAACTGTGCTCAGACACTTCAAGGGTGAGCATGTTGTCAACATACTAGCTGATATTTTTTCTTTTTCCGTTGGCTTTTGACTGGATCTTATCATTTGTGAATTTCTGGACTATTGCTTAGAAACCTAGAACAGAATTAGTTAGGTTCTAAATGTCAAGGGCCTGCTATTAAAATCATGCAGTCATTTCACCCTGATAATGTGCCTTTGTTGTTTCAGCATTTAGCAGTAACCAAGTGAAAATTAATGGGACAGAAAAAATGAATTTACAATGGTCTCAGCATGGAGCAATACGCCTATGTAAAAAAGACAATTACTTCATAGGAAAGTGATTATTAAAATTAATTTGATGCCAATAACAATAATTCTAATATGATATGGGTCATGGGGATAAGTGACAAAGAGTGCCTTTTCCTTATGAGTACAAAATGAAATAGCCTGCACTCAACTCAAAGAGACAGAGAGATAATTCAAATTTAACTTTGCTTGTGGGTGTTTTATGTAGAGTTGAGAGCTTTGGTTATTACTTGTCAAATATTTTAGCTTTCCTTTTTACTCAGACATTTGACATTTGACATCCTTTTGATTAATAATGAGTGTATAAAATACTTAGCTTGGCATTGAAAGCCATCCATACTGTGGCCTCCATCTTTGAAATCTAAACTATCCATTCATTACACATATTTATTAAGTGCCCATTACGTGCAATGTACAATGCGAAGCTGTGAAGGAGATACAGATATAAATATTGCATGGCCCTTAATCTCAAGAAGCTTATATTAACAGGGCTTATTACTCCCACTTTTATATCTTCGGTCATGCCAAGACAACCTTACCTACTACGCCCATTTTTCTACTGTATTTAAATCTTAAATCTTCCTTTAAAGGTCAAATGAAGGTCTGTTTCTTCTTTAAGGACTTTATGTTTTAGCCATCCGTGATTCTCCTGTTTTCTAAATTCTTGTATCACTTATTTTCTATAGTGTCAACCTAAAATAGAGGACTCCCAAACGTCAATAATTAATCGAAGCATGGGAATTCCAATTTGAAACACCACAAAAAAAGGCTGTAGTGGTCATGAAGGGCAGAAGGGGCAGGGTTTAAATAAGCTTCAACAGGGAGGGAGTCTCTTGAAAGGCACAGTTTCATGAATCTTTTCCATAAATTGTTTTGTATAATAACCAAAAGTCCATAGAGAAGGCTAGGGGTGTGGTTATATCTGGTCAGAATAGCAGGATCCATGTGCAACAACAGGGAGCTTCCAGAAATAACAGGACCAGCTGCAACTCGTCTGAACTTTCTCCAACCATGGGGTCAGTTGGGTCAAGGTCACATAGACCCTTCTGATAATTTTATTTAACAACTACTTATTCAGATCTTAGTATATTCTACCTTTTATTGCTTGTTTATTAAATTCTGTGCTTCTGTGAACTAGATTGTAATCCCTTAAGGACAGAGACTAATTATACTGGAAAACGTAGTACATAGTGCTATGCATACACTAGATGTTTTAAAATACCAAAAACTATCTACTTTGTGGTAAGCATAGGCATTTAAAAAATGCAAATTCCAGTCCTTGCTTTCAAAGAATTTATAATCTAACAGGTGATACAATATGTAAACAATTAAATGAAATATATACAGTATAAACTGAAGATAACCCCAGAAGAATGTCACTAGTGTGAAGGGGAAGAAAGAAAGTCTACTTGAGGAAAGTAGAATTTTAGATGATACTTGAAGGAAGTTCAGAAAGCCCGGAAGCAGAAACCAAAACAGAGAGAATTACAGACATGAGAGACAGCCCGTGAACATGGATGGAGTTGAAAGATGGAAAGTCTTTGTGAACAGCAGGGAAGCCAGTGTAGTTGAGAATCATGATCTAGTAAGGGATATCAGAGGTATCAAATACCCAATCCACAATACTCTCATATTTGGCCTGAATCAGATTAAAATATAATTGGGAAATACTTAACAAAATAAACAAAGATATAATAAAACATAAATGTTGTTACATTTTAAAACCAAGTCAATATTTGGCTCACAGGGATCCTTATGTATGACTTAGTGGCCCCCATTTCTATTTTAATTTGATACCACTGCATTACAAATATACTTGACAAATGATTATTAAGATTGCTGAACCCTAGTGAGGAGAAATCAAGTACCCCTCCCCAAGGCAGCTATTACACCTGCAAATAGTTCTAATGGATAGGACATTTTTCCTTATATCAATCCTGTATCTGCTCTATTTTCTTATCTTCCGTTACTCCTCATTTTGTCTTTTGGGGCCATGTAAAACAGGTCTATTCCCATGTCCCTCTTGAAACTCTTTAAATATTCAAAACCAGATTTCTTTTCCCCTAAAGATATTTCTCTTCTACAAGTTAAAAATACCCAATTCTTTCAAATAATTCTCATATGGCATGATCCTTAAAGCCTTTGCCACACCAGCTGCCTTTTCTTTTTTTCATCTTATTAGTCTCCAGCTTATTTATTTTGTTTTTAAAATGTAATGTTGGGAACTAAACACAGTACTCAATAGGTGGTCTAGCCAATTTAGAATAACGTAAAACTCTTACTTTCTTCATCATAGACATTGTTCATTGATCGTAGATTTAGAGTTGGAAGTGACATCAGAGCTCATATATTCCTACCTCCTCATTTTACATATGAGGAAACTGAGTCTGAGAGATGTTTAGTGATTTGTCATCTGATAGTAAGAAGTATAACAAAGATTCAAACCCAGACTCTTTACTACAAATCCAGCAATATTTCAACTATATTACCATATGTTTTTATATCACATTAGATCTTTTTTATTTTTGAAGGGAGTGTTAAAAATCAGACTGTTGGTTTGCATTTAGATTAGACTGCACTAATTGATCTTTTGAGCCTAGTACAAGAGTCTACATGTACCCTTCTTTAATTTGATTCCAGGAGATTCTAGGCTTTTTTTTTTCCTTAGGGAAGAGGCTTCTTCATTTTTATCTGTTTATTCCTAGCATGGAATACAGCTCATTGGCATGTTTGGTTATTGATGTTTAGTCATTTTCAGTTGTGTCTGACTCTTCATAATCCCTTTTGTGCTTTTCTTGGCAAAAATACTGGAGTGATTTGCCATTTCCTTCTTGAGCTCATTTTACAGCTGAGGAAATTGAAAGAAACAGGGGTAAGTGACTTTCCCAGATCACACAGCTTCTAGGTGTCTGAATTCACATTTGAACTCAGGTCTTCTTGACTCCCAGCCCAGCACTCTATTCACCGAGCCACCTAGCTGCCCTCTTTGGCATGTAGTAAGGACTTAATGAATGAACTCAATGGAATCATATTACACTCAACCTAATGTTCATTCTCTTATCTTCTCTTGTTTCCCTCTCTTGTTCATTGTCATTTTAACATCTAAATGGCTTAATGAATTCATGTGTACCTCCACGTCAGTCTCTTTAGACAGATTTTCCATTTTTTTCTCATCAGAATTGTTTGTCTTTGTTATGTTTTCATTCACAAAAATTTGCCATTCTTCCTTCTGACTTCCCTCTAGTATTCTAGGTCATGGAGTATTCCTTTTTCCTTTGAATATATTGAAAGCTATTTTCTCCAAATATCATGTGTGTTAATGTTCATTTAATATACCAGCTTCTTAATGTTGTTAATATTTATATGAAAAATAGAAGTTCCCCTCCTTAGTTCTTCCACTTTGTGACATAGATGATTTTCACTCAACCAAGTGAAGAAATCATTAGGTCTTCCAAAGAGAAGAAGGAGAAGGAGGAGGAAGAGAAGGAAAAGGAGAAAGAGAAGGAAAAGGAGAAGAAGAAGAAGAAGAAGAAGAAGAAGAAGAAGAAGAAGAAGAAGAAGAAGAAGAAGAAGAAGGAGAAAGAGAAGGAGAAGGAGAAGGAGAAGGAGAAGGAGGAGGAGAAGGAGGAGAAGGAGGAGAAGGAGAAGAAGGAGAAGAAGGAGAAGGAGAAGGAGGAGAAAAAGAGAGATAGACACTTCTCTATTAGTTTTGCCCAAATACTTGCCTCTTCAGGTGCTATGTCTGAAGCTTGTATTGCCACTCCTGGGGGTCCTGGGGGCCAAAGCTGCCTGTCCCTGGGACTTACTCTTTCCTTTCCCAAGCAAGACTAGGGAGACCAGTCTTCAGCAGAATGCAATGAAGCATATTTTTTGAACTTCCATGGTTCTTTGGACCATGACCCAAAAGGATCACCACCCCCTGTGACTCCTTGCTCTCCAGGAATGCTGAAAAGATTCTGAACCAGGGAAAATCCCTTACAGAACAAAAACAACTCCTTTTGCTGCCAATAATGACAATGCAAATGAAGAATTAGCTATTGCTTATGTGTTGATTGGCAGTGGTCTACATGATAAAGCAATAACACATTTTTCCTTCACGCTCCAGGAGGAGCCAGAGCTCGTTAGTGAATTTTATGGTGGAAGATGAGCCTCTGGAAAGGGGGAACTACAGGACATTAAGAATGTTGAACTTGCTTGGTTTGAACTGAGTTGAGTAATTACCTTGGAACCAAATACTGGCCTCCTCATTTCTTCATAAGACTTTATCTTCTTAACATTCAATATTTCTCCCCTTCGCTCCTGCCTTTTTATATCTAATTCTTTCCTTTACAATTATCTTCAAACTTCTAGAAGCATAACTTTTCATCACAAAATTCATCCCGCCAAGACTCAGTGGTACTTATGATTGCAAATTTGCCTCCTTGTGTTAGAGTTTCCAGCTTACTTGTTAGCCACATTTTGTCCATTTGTACAAAGATACCTAAGGCTTCTTTTATTGAATTTTGTCTCCTCTGAATTTCTGGGCAACTCTAATGCTATTATTTTTTCTTACATTGTTAAAACTTCCTAAACTACTTTGTTTGGTGAATGTATGTTAGCAGTTTCCTTTCTGTCCGTTTTAGTTGAAAGTCCTTTAGTAAGACTATAGGCAAATGTATTCTTACCAGCCTTGTAAGGCGCATTCTAAGTCTCACCAGTTGTTCATCATCTCTACATTTTTAAACTATGTTTGAAAAGTCAAATTCTTACACATTATATTTTTAATCGGTTTTTCATTTAACCAGATTATATTTCTTTTCTGAGACCCTGTCTTTAAATGGCAGACGTGATGGAAACACCTATATATTAACTCTTCATCTTCTTATCCAAGACTTCAAAATCTTTAGCAATACTTTGTAGATTCCGACTTTAAATATCATTTATGCCTACATAGATCATGAGAAGTGAGTAAATGTTTTTTGACAAGTCTTAGGAAGTCGATTCTCATATATTGGATATATGCTCTGAGGAAGACAGTAGACCTCACTATGTTTTTTT
>JAQQSK010009677.1:0-12987 GCA_028658325.1 Potorous gilbertii | reverse complement strand
TCACCTTGCTGATAAAGATCTGTGTAGTCAAAGGTAGGATTTTTCCAGTAGCAATGTATGAATCTGAGAATCTGACCTATCAGGAAACCTGAGCGCTGTAGAATTGATGTTTTTGAATTATAGTGCTAGAGAAGACATTTTTCCTTGGACAGCAAAGAGATCAAATCAGTCATTACTTAAAGAACTTTAAGACTATTGACTAGTGAGTCAGTTATTGGAGTTGAACACTGTGGGAATAGGTAATAATAGGTTAATTGGATAAAGTTGTAATAGTTAACTAGCTAATAGATCACGCCTCCCTGGACTGGGCTGTTTTTGTTTGTTGTTCAATGGTTTCTAACTTTTTGTAACCCCATTTGAGGCTTTCTAGACAGAGATACAGGAATGGTTTGCCATTTCCTTTTCCAACTCATTTTATAGATGAGAAAATGGAGGCAAATAGGGTGAAGTGATTTAAACTGGGAGTTGAGAAAGTCTTAGTTTACTTGACTAAAGTTGTGCCTCTGTAAAACTAAAGATGACTGGAATCAGGAAAGATAAAATTTTGAAAAAAAATGATGAAGTTTCCCCATCATCCCATTCTGTCCCCTCAACTCCACTGAACCTAGTGGAATATATAATAAGAGAATATAGTGTGAGCACAATTTGTCTTCCCCAGAGGCTTATATTCCAGTGTGCAATAAAAAATCATCAAAAACTTGAAATTGCAACCAAAAGATGCCAAATGAGTAGAAAGGGAGTGATGCATGATAACAAGACAAGGGGGTTCCTTAAGAAGGTTAATTGAGTCCAGTGGGAGTTTAGTCAGCATGAAGGCTATAGAGTCAGGTCTCTAGATCATTAGATGGTGGAGAAGTGATAAGATGGATAACCTGCTCAACTCCTTGTGGGTTGAAGGACACTACATGCTATAAAAAGTGCTTACATTTACAGAAAAAGATAAGTTTTTCTCCTGTAAGGTCTCTGATTACTGCACTGTATCACAAAAGTGTCTTTAGACAAACCATTTTCAGATACTGTTTCTATAGTCTTATAATGGAGAGATTACCGCTCTGGGAGACCAGAGACCTGAATTCACAGAACCACAGACAAACTCTCAGTTTCCCTTATAACGTATGCCCTGCCTATTTCACAGGATTGTTGTGAAGGTCAAGAGAGATGATGTGAATGCTTTGAAATTTTCAAAGTGCTGTATAAATGGAAGATACAAAAATAATTATAATGCTGATATTTCTATGATGATTTCAGGTTTGCAAAATACTTTGCATGTGTTATGTCATTGTATCCTCACAACAAGCCTAAGAGGCAAATACAACAGGAATTATTGTTTTTATTTTATGGATGAGGAAACTGACATTGAGAAAAGATAGGTAATTTGTCCATGATAACCAACTTAGCAAATGCTAGAATTAGGATTTGAACTGAGGTCTCTCGATGTTAAGGACAAAATTCTTCCATTATTCTATCTCCTCATTTATCCTTCATGATTTAAAAAAATGTATTAAGTGACTTAATGAAGTGCTCTGCCCTCATTTCACTGATACTAAATATTAAAAATCAATTTGAGGATGGATAGATTCATCATTTACAAACTCTGTTAATCTCTTATAAATCAATTAACTTCTTATAGTTATATTTGATATATGTTCAAAAATTGCTAACCAAAAATGGTTAGGAACTGAGGAACTGATCTCCCAAAGGAGGTTAAATGAGGGTGTGATGACATTAGAACTCTTCTCCCCAATAACTGCACATCCTGAGTATGTGACAGAATTGAGATATTATAAGCTTAATCTGAGGCATATCAAGTCCCCCAAAGTATATGGAAGCACTCACATAGCCATACTGCATAACCCCTGAATGAAAGACAGCACAGGAATCCAAAATAATGGCCATATGTCTTGTGAATTATGGCAAGCGTTTGGAGACACTCAAGCTGACGTTCCTATAAAACTAAGATTCTCCAAAGCCCAAAAGTAAAGCCTTAACCAGACTAGAAGCATCACAAAGGCAGGGGCCTTATATTATATTAATTTTGTATTTTCCTTCCATGATTGGCACAATAATCTCTGCACATAGTTGGTGCTAAATATCTAGATCTATATTATCTATATTTGAATTATCTATATTCAAATACATATATGCATAATATCTATATTATATTTTATATATCTATATTATATAGAGATAATAAATGCATATTATCTTTATTCAAATGTACATATGCATAAATCTGATCATGGGATCATAGAGCTGGAAGAAATCTTAGAGATTACTGACCTTAACTCCCTAGTTCCCTGATACCTCCCCTCCTCTTACTCCCTCATCCTCAGTAAATAATGTCTAAACTTAGCCTGGCATCAAGGCACTCCACAGTCTATTATCACTCCATCTTTGCAACTTTATGTTTCTCTCGTATATTGATGCCCTAAGAAGAATTGTTTACAAATCCCCCATATACAAACCTTCATTGTCCCCCTCGGCATCCTCATCGCTCCCAATGTTTAAGATACCATCTCCATAGTGCAATTCCACAAATGCTTCATTTGGAAAGTTGTTCAACAGCCGGCAATTCAGTTCAGGATTTTGCCTGATAATAGAGAAAGGTTTAGCATATATTTCGCATTGTTGTCTTTAACATCATGAGACTTAGAAATGGAAGAGACTTACAGGGAATCTAGTTCAAACCCCTCATTTGACAGACTGGGAAATTATAACAAAGATAAGGAAATTTGCCACACAGTTTTGTAAGTAGCAGTCTTTGGAGATGAGGCCAGGTGTTAAGAATCCAAATAATTCATCATCATCATCATCAACAACACCTGTATAAAACCTTAAGGTTCACAAAGAAATTTACATATATTAATGGTATTTCATCCTCAAAACAACCATTGGAGATAGGTACTTCATTCCCCTCATTGTACAGATGAGGAAGCTGAAGTAGACAGGGAAAGAGTGCAAGCCACAAAGCTAGTTAAGTATCCACCAAAAGATGGAACCTCAGGTCTCCCTAACCCCTCCCTCCCCCATCAAATGCTCTCTTACCAATATCCTGCCAACTGCTTATCCAGTTGTCTTTCAGCTTACAGAACTGAAAGTGCCTGAGGAGGTGGGCTTTAAAATCTATGTGAATCTTAGAGACCAGAAGGCCCTTAAGAGATATTTGTTTAATCAATAAATACATAAATTCGGTGACAAAACAATAGTTGATTCGCTTAGATTTACAAAGGCTAGAGTAATAGAAAGGAAACCAGGCCCCAGGAGGACACATTAAGGGGAGTCCAAGGGAAAGCCATTTTTTTTTAGCATTTTCAACAGTTTAAGGGCCTAAAGCCATTTCTCCATTAACCATGGGACCCAAATAGTAACCCAAGATGAAATCCAACATGGATCCCCAGATCTCATTTTAATCACTGATATTAACCTTCTCAGGACTTAACTTTTTCATCAGTGTTAATGGGAAATAACCAAATCGACTGGTTCAAACAGCAGCATCTTTTCCTGCTCTTGCCACGCTAGTTTGGAATTGCTAATAAACACCGAAACCACTGAAGGGCAGGCAGCCAGACCTAGAAGCAAGGGGCATGGATAATCCACCAAATGGATAATCAGGCCCTGAATTATTGGGCCTGGAACAGTCTGATTGCTTCTCTATGCAAACACGGCCACCTGAATTGGTCATGGTTCCAATTACTGGGTGCCTCTTACTGTTTCCAGGCTTCATTTCAAAAGCTATGACAAAACCATTTACAATTTTTTTGTTGTTGTATCTCACTTACCTCTGATGAAAGAGCAAAGACTTGGCAGGTATTGCTTTTGTATGTGAAATGCTTAAAAAGGCGAAGAGGTAACCTCAGACCTTTATAGGGAAAGAAGTTTTTTTTTAAAGGAAGCTGAGAACTTTCTGTCGGCACAGAACATAGAAGGGGCCTCTTCCTTGAATTACTATGCTACAGACTCTTAGAAACCAGAACTATGGCAAGAGACACCCTACTAGGAAAATTTTCAGGAAGAGTCCTTGAGACAAAACAATATGGCAGGAGTTTTAGGGACAGCCAAAATCCATCAACAATCATTTACTAAGCACAGATCAGACATTGCATTCATCTCAGCAGAAACAAAGAAACTCAAAATTAGTTCCTGCCTTTAGGGAGCTTACTTCTAATGAGGGGAGATAAAATGCAATTAAATAGACCTAATGGAGGATAACCTTTGAGGAGGAGAATTGCTGTTGGAGAGACCAGAAAAATAATAGCCCATTTTACTCAGTTTAAGGCTAGGATTAGAGAGGGATAAAGGAGGAGGGGAAGTAGCTGGATAGCTCAGTGCTGGCCTGAGGTCATGTAGACTCATCTTTCTGAGTTCACATCTACTCTCAGATACTTACTAGCTGTGTGACCCTGGGCAAATCACTTAACCCTGTTTGCCTCAGTTTCCTCATCTGTAAAATGAGCTGGAGAAGGAAAGGGCAAACCACTCCAGTATCTTTGCCAAGAATGAAGTCACAAAGAGTCAGACATGACTGAACAACAATGAAAGAGGAGAGTTTGAGCAATAGTGAAGGTGATAGCTCATTTATTAAGCATTTGTATGTGCCAGGCACTAGAGACACACAAAAAAGACGAGTCCTACTCCTAATGAGTTTAGTTGCTAATAAGATAATATAAAAGGGCAGCTGGAAAATGGGGATGAAGGCAAGGCAGCTGTTGTAGAGGTGGAATAGACAACAGAATAAACTGGAAATAGAGTGAACAAGCATGACCCTAGCTCCTCATGGTACACCCATTCCAAACAGAGGCTCATCAATGAGTCCCTAAAGGCCTCACAGTAAAGGTACACTTTGTTGGCCAATGCAATTGGTGGGAAAATGAAAAAGAGAAAAGACTGAACTGAAGATGAAGACACCACATGATAGCTATGGATGCTGCAACTTGGGATGAGTCCATGAAATTGAAAGCTAGTTTTTTTCTTTGTATTTTTCTTCATGAAAGACTGAGGTATCTTATTTAATCAAGTTCATTCAGGAAGCATTTTAAGCACCTACTATGTGCCAAATAGTTCTAACGCTAGGGAATATAAAGGCAAAAAATGTAAAACCATCTCAAAGAGCTTACATTTAAATGAGACATGAGGGCAGAGTGCATTATTTACAGAGAGAAGTAAATGTGAAATCATCTGAGGAGGGTGAGGAGACTAAGCCCTAAGGGGAATGCAGCAAGAAATGGGACCTGAATTGAGCACTGGAAGATAAGGATGTTACGAGACAAGGAAGAGGGGGGGCATTCCAGATGTGAGCACCAGCTTGTGAAAGGGTGGGAGGCAGACAGAATGTGGAGTTGTGGGAACTATAAATAGGCCAGTTTTTCTGGAACATAGATGGTGTAAAGGAGAGTAATGTGAAATAAGTCTGCAAAGGTAGACTGTGAAAAGCTTTAAATGCCAAGCAGAGAAGTTTGCATTTATCCCAGGGGCAGCCACTGAGGATTTCTGAACAGGGAGTGACATGATCACAGCTGTGCTTTCAGAAGATTGAGAAGTTTCTAAAAGTGACTAAATCAACCAACTGATTTTATTTCCTTGTCCACTCATTGTCAACACTTCATGTCAGTGAAAAATATTGTAAGGGAGCATAAAACAAAGGGCACTGATGAATGGAAGTCTACTTAAACCCAAGCCAGGGTTCCAGTAGAGATCCCATGTGGGGATGTGCTGGCAGTAGTGATATCCCCTAAAGAGTCTTCCTCTCCAAACAGCAAAAGCATCAATAACAAAAAGGATTATTCCAAGAACACCTGTTTCCCATTTTTGAAGAACTTCCAATATTTTTGAGAAATACAACAGAAAGCACTCTACAAATTATGTTGAACTGGGATTAGAATGGGTGATCTTCTGCCAATTCCTGTAAATTCTCTCTCTCCAGTATTACTTATACCTTTCTCCTCACCTCATGGCATGCTGGTACCCCCAACCCCCCAGTCAGGACCTTATCATCTTTCACAGAATCTTAACTGGTTTTCCTGCCTCCAGCCTCTCCTGTATCTATACTATCCTTTACATCACTACCAAAATAATCTTCCTAAACCACAAGTCTGAGCCTGTCAACCCCCTCTCCCAGTAAAAAAACATTTAGTTGCTCCCTGTTGCCTATGGGAGAAAACACAAACTGTGACACTGAAACCCTTTTATAAGGGTTTATAAGTTTATAAACTAATTAAATAAGTTGGAACCATCCTATCCTTGTTTTACAATACTACCCTTCATTCACTTGACATTTCCAGCCAAAATGGGTCACTAGATGTTCTCTGGATTTCTCCAGCACTCTTCCAGCTGTGTGCATGGGTGCAGGCCATCTCCAATGTTTGGAAAACAGTTACTCTTTTGTCTATTGAAATCCTGCTCCTCATTCAAGGTACCACCTCTTCCATGGGGTATCCCCTCTCCAACTAAACATGTTCTCTGCCTCCTCAAATTTTTTTAATACCATGAATAAAAAAACCTAGGGTCAGTGTTCCTGAGTTATCAATAACCGACTTATTAATTAGGCTGTATAATAATCAATAAATTGATAGTCAGTGGTTTCTTTCAATAACCAATGGAGATACTGAATGCTTTAAACACCTTTGTGAAAAAGAATGCCCCTGACAAGTGAAAACCAAACTTGATTGGTGTCCATTTAATGAGGAGGTGGTCTAGAAGTTTGCATCTGCTCCTGCTAGGAACTCGGCTTCATCATGAAACTCATCCTCCTGCAATCTGAACAGGGGAATCTATCTCCATTCAGATCACTTGGGTTGATTTTCTCCTTCATGAGCTGGGTCACCCTAAACTGCAATGGAGAAGTACAAGGACAAGGGCTCTTTGGAACCCCAACACCTGACACAGTGCCCGGTACACATAATAAACATTTAATTAAAGCTTATTGATTATTTAGTTGTCTTTATGGACAAAGTATTGTTCACTGGCATCAAGACTATAACCGCATGCAGTGTATTTGGGGACATTACCTATTTGGGATGCACAAGTATACCTGGAAGCATTTCTGAATCATCCAATATGAATGCTGTCTCCCCATAGAGAATATAGGCTCTGTAACTCACTGATTTTATTTGGAATATGTTTAAGCAAAGTAAGTATACACAGAATTATTGGTGTAGCAACTACACCTGTAATTATAGGTCCATTTGAGCCACTCATGGACTTGAACACAATGATCAGCACAGAAACTTTAACTGGCTATGGTTTTCTAACCAGGTTGGGTTCACCCTGTACCTAAGGAGGAGGGGATAAGCAATCTCCCTCTACCAATACAGGTTGTCATTTTCCCTGCAATATATAGTCTTAGAATGTTCTATAGCTAGGGCACTGAAAGATTAAATGATTGGCCCAGGGTAACCCAGCCTTTATGTGTCAGAGATGAACTCAGATCACCCTGGTTCCAAGTCAAGTTTTCTTTCCAATGTGCAACATTGCTTCTCTTATTCAGAATATTAATGAAATAAATATAAAGAAATTTTGGGGAGGAGTCAGAGGAAAGGTTTCCTGTAGGAGGCAGTGTCTGTGCTGAGATTTGCAGAAAACTAGGGATTAATGAACATATGATTTAGAAATAAAAGGTCACAAATCATAAACAAATTAAACAAACAAGAAAGAAATTGTGTTTCATATCTATGGCTAGAGGAATACTTTATTGTCAAACAAAATATAGAGAGGATTCCAGGAGATAAAATTGTTCATTTTGATTATATAAAGTTAAAAATATTTTTGAACAAACAAAATCAATGCAGTTAAAATTAGAAGGAAAAGAGTTAGCTAAGAAAAAAAATCCTTGCAGAAAGTTTCTATGATAATTATTTCCAATATACATATAAGAAACTCGTTTAAACATAAGAATAACAGCAATTCCTAAATTAATAATTAATAGATGTGAACATGAAGTTTTAAAAGGAAGAAATACAAGCTATCAATAATTTTTTTTAAAGTTTTAAGCACTAGTAATTAGGTAAGTGCTAATTAAAGTAATTTAGAGGTTCTATCTCATGCACTTCCTCCAGATTGCCATAAATGACACCTGTTGGAAGACTGGGGGAAAGTGGGGACTTTAATATACTGTTGACAGAGTTGTGAATTAGTACGTACAGTCATTATGGAAAGCAAATTGTAACTTTGCTCAAAAAGTTACTATGCTGTATGACCCTTTGATCCTTTTACAATCTACCTTCAAAGGGATCAAGGAAAAAGGAAAATGACTTATTTGTTTAAAAAATATTCATAGTATCCCCTTTGTGTAGTGGCAAAGAACGGGAATCCAACTAGGTTCTCATAAATTAGGGAAAAGCCAAATAAATATGCTCTGTGAATGCAATGAAATATTATTGAGCCATAAGAAGTTATGAGACAAATGGTGTCAAAGGAACCTGAAAAGAGGAGTGAGATGTGATTCAGCCAGACACTGCATGTCTAATCCCTGCTAATGGGGGAAAGCTAAGGTTGGTGGATCACGTGTGTTCAGGAATTCTGAATTGTAGTAGGACTACAGACAACTGAGTATCCACACTAGCTCTAGCAGCAAAGTGGGGAGCCCCCAGGTGGAAGGAGCCACCAGGATGCCTAAGAAGGGTGAAGCAGCCAACGTCAAGAAACCATAGCAAGTTAAACCTTCCGCATTATCACTGTGTTCAAGTCCATGAGTCGGCACCACACAGTGAGCCTCACTAGACAGGGAGACCCCTATCTCAAGAAAAAAGAAATGAAATGAGCAGAACCCAGAGAACAATTCATATCATCACATTATAAAGATAACAACTCTGAAAATTTGAAATCTCTGATCAATGCAGTGACCAATTGTGATTCAGAGGCCTGAAGATAAAGCATGCTATATGCCTCCTGACAGAGAGATGAGTTCAATATGCAGAATGAATATATTTTTGAACATAGACAATGTGGGAATTTATTAATCTTGACTGTTAATATTTATTTTAAGGGTTTGGGGCTTTTTCTTTTGTTTTCTTATGTGGGAATGAGTGAGAAAATGGAATAAGGATAGGAGTCCTCCAATATTTTTTTAATGAGAAGAATACAGAAGAGAGCAAAGACAAGCAGGTCAGCCTTGAAAATTAAAATCTGATTATTATATACTTAAAGAAAGCAAATTCTCCATAATGGATCTGATTGAATGTGCTGTCTTCTATTACTGTTTGACAACATATATTAAAATGCTATCTTTAACTATTGTTAAATACAGAATAAAAAACATTAAATGGGGAGGGATAGTGAAGGAAATTCTGGTATTCTAAGAGGTTGAAATACATTCTAAACATAGGGACAGGCCATGCAAAGGGGCCATGGACCTCTTGTCATGTGCGAGGGAAAACAAGAAGGTCAATTTAGCGGACTGAAGAAGACTTGAAAAATAACATGGAACCAGGTTGTGAAGGACTTCAAAGGCCAGACAGAGGATTTCTCATGGGTCTTAGATATACTGGGGAACCACAGGATTTACTGAATGAGGAAGTCCCATAGTCAGATCTGTGATTTAGTATTATCACTTTCGCAGTTATGTGGAAGTTGGATTAGAGTGAGGAGAGACTGGAGGCAGGATGAAGAGTGAAAAAAACCATTGCAATAAGATGAAAAGTGATGGGGACCTGACGTGAACAAAGTGGAGACCATGTGAATAGAGAGAGGGGAAGGATGTAGGATATGTTGTAGAGGTAGAATTATCAACAAATTGGCAAGATCTGACATCCATTTGACTTACTGATCTTTCCCGTTAAGCACACATACACACACACACACACATACACACACACAGCTACTACATTCTTAGTCATTTGTTGTATTATTAAGTCATTTTTCAGTTAGGTCTGACTCTCCGTAACCCCATTTGGGATTTTCTTGGCAGAGATACTGGAGTGGTTTCCTATTTCCTTCTCCAGTTTATTTTACAGATGAGGAAACTGACACAAATAGGGTTCAGTGACTCGCCAGGTCACACAGCTAGTAAGTGTCTGAGGTTGGATTTAAACTAAGGACGAAGAGTCCTCCTGACTCCAGGCCTAGAATTCTATCCACTGTCCACCTATCTGCCCCATTCTTAGTCATACTACAAGTTATAATGAATCTTTCTAAGTAGCTATGTTTTTAAGAGTGCCCACAAGAATATGAGTGCTCATGAAAACTAGATTTCTCAAGACCATAGCCACACTGAAGGATTTTGGGATGTCCAAGTACAACTGGTGGCACTGGTAAAACTGTAGATGTTTTGCATTCTCAAACTGAAGCTTTTTATATTAAATCAAAGGAAGAAGAGACAGAAGAAAGTATAAGACAAGAAGAGAAACATCCAGAAAAAAATGAGGAGGAAAAGCAAAGTTCATATTTCCTGGCACTGATCAACCGATCAGTATCAAATCAGCAAGCCAGAAATAGTGTTGCAACCAATTAAAATCATAAGCAATGATTGGCCTAATGCTGTGTCAACAGCCACAGCAACTAGTGATACCAGTGTGCTCCCAAACGATTTCTAAGACTCCATTAGGGCAGTTAGGGTGAGGGTTTGACTGGCATCCACCTCCCCTCCCCACCCTGCTTTTACACCCAAGAGTCCACCTCTACTCATCACCACATGTACCATAAAATGTTCCTATTCTCCTTTCTTACCCTGGAAGCATAGAGGGTTGTGGGATCTTTTCCTCCTCCCTCTTTTCTAGTGTGAGACTATAAAAAAGTTTAAAAAATACTTTATTTTCTAGTCTATAGGTGACTTTCATGATTCACATTCAACCTTAGGACAGAAGGCAGAATGTTACAATGGAATTATGCCACGTATGAATCAAAGTAACTGTTCAAGTAGCTCCACCACTTACAGCTTTTGTGACCTTTGGTAAGTCTTTTAACTTCCTTGGGCCTTAGCTCTTCATCTTTAAAATGAGGGGACTGAACAAGATGGCCCCTAAAGTCCCTTCCAAGTTGATGGCACAGTGCATAGAACTCTGGACCTGGAGTGAGGAAGACCTGATTTCAACTCCAACCTTAGATATGGCTATGTGACTCCAGGCAAGTTGCTGAACCTCTGCTTGCCAGTTTTCTCAGTTGTAAAATAGAAATAATAACAGTAACAACTTTCCAGAATTGTTGTATCAAATGAGATAATATTGACAAAACACTTAATACTATGACTTGTATATAAGTCATAAAGACTTATTTAAAAAGTTTGAGAGACATGATTTTATTAATAATGCTAGCATTTTAGTCATAAAAGAGGTGAGTGGTGCTCTCAAATGCCAAAGACAATCTTGGGAATGAATGCAGAGTTTATATGCCCTTAGAAAAGTGGGTGTGCCAGAGGGTGGCAATCAACTCTGATCGGTTAATAATTAATGAGAGAATCAATGAGAAGTGGGCTCACTCCAGTGAGGGGCTGAGAGAGTGACATCATGTCACTCTTGGACAAAGACACTGTGTTTATGCCCAAACTACCTTCAGTCTTGGGCAATCTAGATAAAGGATTGTTCCGTTGCTTGAATGGAACACGATGGGCAGGAATTTATTTTAGATAAGGTTTTTTCTAAGGCTAAGTGAGGTCTGACCATGATTGAGGAGAAAGTTAATTCAACGTTCAGAAAATGACCTTTGAAAGGAGAACTTTAGAAAAAAGGGGAACTCTGGATCTCCCCAAATCATTGGTTATAAATAATCATTTCTCTCAGGATAGTGTTTGGCACATGGTAGGTACTATATAAACACTTATTCCCTTCCCCATCCCTCTAAATGTAGGGTTCTATGAATTAAATGCCCCTTATTCAAGGATTTACACTTTTAGGCACTTTTCAGCTCTATACTCCACTGCTTCTGGGTGATCTCTAACCTCTGGCACTGAAGATTATACTGATACCAGTGAAAAAGGACTGTTCCTCATATAGTTTTCATATAGTTCTTCATATATTAGTGCTGGATTTGGAATCAGGACACCAGGGGCTCAAAAACTCATTTTAGATACTTATTGGCTTGAAATGATAGGCAGGTTGATCAATCTCTCAGAAGCTCCTTTTCTTCATGTAAAAAATGAGGACGGTAATCATTGCACTCCCTACCGGACAGAGTCACTTGGAGGACCACATTGTATGAAACCTCTAAGTAAATCTAGGGTTTTCATGCCTTAAGAGTTTCAGATAGAAAGGCTACAGAGGCCATTACCCGGTTAGCCCTACCCTATCTTGGCCTTCAACACTGCAGTTATATCCGCTGCTCTAATTTAGCCTGTTCCTCCTGTGTGTCATCCCTTCACTCAGCCTGCCCTCTCCTCCCTCTCAACCTTTGCCCATGCTGTCTCTTATTGATGGAGCAGCCTTCATACTAATTCTTGTTCCTCCTGTAAATTAAAGATCAGCACCCCTCTCTCATCCGGAAAGCTTTCCTCTCTAATGAACCTCACCAGTTCTCTGTCCCATATCATGAGATCTGTACCTTGAACATTCTCAGTATTCCCAAGATAGCCTACCAACTGGCCTACCCTGAAAATCGTTAGCTGTTTGGAGAAGAGAGCGGGTAGTCATAGTTCTATTATAGTTCTCACTGCTAGATCATGAGGCATTGCCTAACTATGTTACTAAACTAAATCCAAGCCCTCCAAGTGTTTGGAAAAAGACAAAATATGCCATAAGCCAAAGCTGCTGTGTGCCTCTCCTAACACACATTCTGAGGTGAATGAATCATTTAGCAGGAGGGGTATTTTGAGCAACCCAGACATCATGGTAGAGACTTCCTGCACCAAAAAACCAAACTCTTACTCTGGCTCCAGAGTCCTAGTGATATTAGTTGCGGTATGTAATATGAGCCTATACAGTAAAAACAGAGGAAAAGCTGGTGAAGTTTTGGGGTTTTAAAAATATTCTTTTAGGAAAAGTTGATTACTAAACCCATTCGGATAGTCCTCAAGTTAGGAAAAGGTTCTGCTCCAAAATCAATCAGTTTATCAGTAAGCCAAGC
>JAQQSK010009676.1:0-12987 GCA_028658325.1 Potorous gilbertii | reverse complement strand
TCTAGAATATCAGGGCAATTCTCCTTGACAATTTCATGAAAGATAATGTCTAGGCTCTTTTTTTGATCATGACTTTCAGGTAGTCCCATAATTTTTAAATTGTCTCTCCTGGATCTATTTTCCAGGTCAGTTGTTTTTCCAATGAGATATTTCACATTATCTTCCATTTTTTTCATTCTTTTGGTTTTGTTTTGTGATTTTTTGGTTTCTCATAAAGTCATTAGCCTCCATCTGTTCCATTCTAATTTTTAAGGAACTATTTTCTTCAGTGAGCTTTTGAACCTCCTTTTCCATTTGGCTAATTCTGCTTTTTGAAGCATTCTTCTCCTCATTGGCTTTTTGAACCTCTTTTGCCAATTGAGTTAGCCTATTTTTAAAGGCCTTATTTTCTTCAGCATTTTTTGGGGTCTCCTTTAGTAAGCTGTTGACCTGCTTTTCATGCTTTTCTTGCGTCTCTCTCATTTCTCTTCCTAGTTTTTCCTCCACCTCTCTTACTTGATTTTCAAAATTCTTTTTGAGCTCTTCCATGGCCTGAGACCATTGAATATTTTTTTTGGATGCTTGGGATACAGAAGCCTTGACTTCTATGTCTTTCCCTGATGGTAAGCATTGTTCTTCCTCATCAGAAAGGATGGGAGAAGATAGTTGTTCACCAAGAAAGTAACCTTCTATAGTCTTATTTTTTTCCCTTTTTTGGGCATTTTCCCAACAATTTATTTGACTTTTGGGTCCTTTGTCAAGAGTAGGGTATACTCTAGGAGTCTGTAAGATCTCAGTTCCTCCAAGGTGGCACATCAAGCATGTATACTGGTCTGGGAGTAGACAGAGATTTTTGTGCCCAGAATTTTAGCAGTTACCTCTCCACAGCCACTTGACCTCCAGTTCCACCAAGTCAGCACTGGGGGCTGATTTTCAGATAAGCTGGATGGGCAGGGCCACCATTCAGGGTGAGATAAAGATCAGTTCCCTCAGGGCCTCAACACAGGGCTGAGGTAACATTCAGCTGTTCAGCGCCCCCAGGAATTTTTACAATCCAACAATGTATGGGGGTGGCTGTATGAGCTGCTGTGGGAACTGCTGCCGCCCAATCCATTGGCCTCTGTGGCCACTGCCTAAGGCCAGAGCTATGGGAAGGCCCTTCTCCCTTCCCAGTCAGCTGAAAAAATCCCATCACTGACCTTTGGTGCCTGTGGGTTGAGGGATCTGCGGGCTACTACTGCTGGGACTGGGGATTCCGCTCCCGAGGTGTCCTCCTCCCAGAGTTGGGCCACATTTGGCACCATGTTTTAGGAATGACGTTCATTCGTTTGTCTTTAGGAAGAAAACCTATACGCTAAAACTTAAAACCTAAAACTTTAGGAAGAATCATGAAGGACTGTAAGTTCATCCCATACAAATGTAATGTTCATGGGTATCATTGTGGAATTTCAAGTTGACTAATACTTGATCTGTTCTGACTGCATCATCCATTCTGGTTCATGATGAAAGTATTTCCTATCTCTTCTCTGGAGTAGTTTAGAGGGATCTTTTCTCAGGTCTCTTCCCCTACTCCTATTCTCTCTTTATCAAAAATAAAGATAAGAAAACATGAGATAAAAGGAGTAAGCAGAGTATATTATAGTATCTGTTACTAGATAGGCATAAAAAGGGAAGTTAGGGAAAGAGCAGGCTCTTTTGTGGGGGAACTTTCTGGAGTTCTCAGAGAAGTGGGTACACTTGCTAGCTTCAGTCTGAGTCCTACTTCAAGTTATCTGTAGGTAACTTGCTGGCCCTCTTCAATCTTTCTCTCCTTTACTAGAGTTTAGATCTTTTACTTTCTCCTTTCATTCTCTCCTTTCATTTCTTCTTTCAATTGTTGCCCTTGTGCTGCTCATTCTTTTTGGCTCAGCTCATTAAGTCCACTGCAGGGCTGGGGATGCTTTTTTTCTTTTTGTCGATGCTTGACTCTCCAAGTCCACACTCCTTTCTCTCAGCTGGTCTCTTATAGACTCTGTATGTTCTTTTAAAAACTCCCAGCTGGGACTCAAGTCTGCCTTTTGGTTTAAAGATTTTGATAGTCCTGATAATACCCAAATTGCTCTCGGGACTGAGAAGGAATGCTTATTGTTCTGAACTATGACTCTCAGGATGCCCATCAGCTATTAAACTCCTATTATACAAGTATCAATTCAAGGAACTGAGAATGTTGAGCCTGGGGAAGACTTAGGTGAGGGAAGGCTGAGATCGTGATGACTGCTTGCAAGTATATGAGTGGCTGTCCACTGGAAGAAGCATCCTACTTGTCCTCCTTTGCCTCAAAGGACAAAACTATGTAGAAGTTGAAAAGAAGTAAGTTTTGCCTTGATTTAAAACAATCAAACAAACTTCTCACAATTAGAGCTATCCAAAAGTGCAACAGAATGCCTTGAGAAGTAGTTGGTTACACTCCTCGATGATCGTTTGTCAGCTAAATTGTAGGGAGAATTTTTGTTCAGATGTCAGTTGAAATAGGTGACCACTCAATTCTCTTGTAACTGAAATTATCTGATAATGATAAGGAGGGCTAAGCAACAAGATTTCTATTGAGGTTGTCCATTTCTGGGGATAATGATAGAAAACTGAAAAGCTGAAGACCAGACTTTGGACCATGATAGCTCCCCAAAGGAGAAATCTTCCCATGAGGAATATTAGATTACCATTCCTATTTTACTACAACTATTGCACTGAAACTCTTTAGACATTAAATACATCCAACAGGTTTCCTCCTGTAAGTAGCTACATAAGGCTGTGGGGTAAAACCCATTTTAGACTTTCTTCTGTTTTAATCATTGAGTGGTAGCCCTAAGTGTCATGTACATAGATTCTAAAGAATGAGAAACTGGAAGTGGTACATTTGCAGTTTGTAAACAAAAATGTAAATATTTCTTTGCTCTTTTAGGAGGTAAGAAAAGGTTCCTCAGGCAGACTTGATGGAATGTAGGGTGGCTAGCCCTTGACTTGCAGAAAGATCAGCTATATGGTTGGTGGCCTTTAAAATGCAAACTCTGTGGTGAATGGAAGAGAAGGTTAGTCAAGGGAGCCTGCTGAGTGTGGAGAATAGCAGGCTGAGGAAGCCCAGCAGGGAGACATACCCAATAGAATATTTTGTCCAAAGAAGAGAAGGGATATTAGGGTCCTGAAGCACCAGAGGCCATACATATTCCATACTCACATGTCTGTCTCTACTAGTAAACACTTATTTTCCTATTGTCCATGTAGTATATTTGTGGGAGAGTGAATCCTAGATTTAGGAAGAAAATGTTTTGTTACCACTATATTTCTGCTATGTTGTTTCAGTAAATACCTTTGTTGTTGCACCAGTTGTTTATTTAAACACCTTGATTTTTTTAAAAACTAAAGAAAAAGATGCAACCACTGAGTCCAAGAAGTACAAAACCTTAATGTCTTGTCTGTTGTCTCTTCCCCTTATTTTATCAAATGAATTGGTGGAGACTCAATGGATCAGGGTCCCATCATCATGCCTTTTGACTGCCTTTTGCCTCTTTTTATATTTACCTGGCTTTGCACAGTCCCTGGCATATAGTAGGTGCTTAATAAATGTTTATCGATTGACTGCTTCCTCCCATCTCATTGTAGTTAATGATCCTAGCCCTTAAATGGAGAACTGTTTAGGGCAATTCTAAACTATGGGAAGAGTTGATACAATTAGAAAGATAGCTAATACTATAATACTATAATACTGACTCCTACTAAGGAGGATTGATAAAATAAAAATATAATCCCTTTGTAATCTGCTCTAATTTTACTTCCCATTACTTGTCAACCTGTTCCAGTCAGGTGGAACACCAGTGTGATACTCACAGTGCCTACAGTGGCCATGAATGTTCTGGCGCAATTCTAAATTAGACTCTCCACATGGAAGACAGAACCAAAACACTCATCCAGACACCAGAAAGCCAAATCCATCATAGTAATAAAAATCTATACATAATAACAATGAAAAGAATAACACTATCCCCAAGCATTCTCCCACTTGGCTTCCCACAAACTAGCACCATTAAACAAATCGCAATCTCTCTCACTCACACTAGCCAGATGCTTGTTTGCTTGCATCCTTCCTAACTCTGACTGCTCTCATGACTAACTTCTTCTCTGCTTGGCTGCCTCTTCCTGTTTCACCCATTCAGCAAACTCCTCCCATCACAGGTTCCATGGGACTCAGACTTTCATGTGACCCAGGCAGGTCACATAGGCCTATTAATGGATGGGAAAGATCTTCCCATTAAGAATCAAAATTACATTAACAATAAGCAAAAATACATTATCAATACATCAGGTCAAACTCTTTCAACTGCCTTCCAGAAAGCCAGGATGTAATATTTTACTAATGCTTTCCCCCTTGCGTTTCCTTTTCACTTCAAACCTATTCATTCTCAAGGGCCCGCTCAATTTCTGATTCCTCCCTGAAATCTCAGTGTGATGTGCTGGAGTTAGATTGTTTCCCTTCTCTTGACCTTATTTCCTCCTTCCTTAACAGACATTAAAAAGTTTGTAATACCAAAGGCCCTATGAGAAAACCTGGAACTCACAAAAAGGCAACCCAGCCAGTTTTATTGAGGGGAGATACAAAATGAAGGGTAGTCAAAGGAAAAGGATGGAAACAGGTCAGGAATGCTGGGGACTCTGAATGGAATTTAATACTCTGCTGAAAATACAATCAATCAATCAACATATTCTTAGGGAATGGGGCACCCTCTTGCCCCAGAGCAGTAGAGTCTAATGAGTTTTTATAAGATTCTTATCTGGATCTAGTCAGCCCAGACATTGGGGGAAGGAATCAGGGAGCATAAACTTTGGAACTGGTGATGATTCTTGCTTTTGAGGAAACATTCCTGGGGACTTGGAGGCAAGCTGAAAGGGACTTTGGGTCACTACTGGTAGTTCTATTCTGACATGATAACTCAGGGTTTTTGTTTATTTGTTTTATTTGTTTAGCTTTCCTGGAGACTAGAGGAGATGACAAGCAAGACTTCCCTTGCAACTAATTCTTTTGTAAAATAAAAAGGTTGAACTACATTATTTGTAATATCACTTCCATCTTTATACTATGTAATCCCATTCCAATTATATATTATATAGTCAATAGTTAATGCATTGCAGCCGTGGTCCATGTTTGTAAATCTTGACTCACCTGAGTGTAAACTCCTCGAAGGCTTGACTGGCACTAGACACACATAAAATATATAGATCATATATAATATATAAATTATATGGATCACATATATGTGTATATATACTTATATACACAAAAATGTATGTGTATATATATATATGTATGTATATATATGTATATGTATGTGTGTATATGAGAGTGTATATATAATGTTTCTCCAAAGCTCCTACCACAGTGAAGGTCACAAAGTAGGTGAACAGGAAGAAACAATAATTATTTGTTGCATCGCAAGATATTGGGTTAGATTCTAGGGTTACAAGACAAAATTAAATAGTCTCTGACCTCAAGAAAATTCATTCCCTTGGGGGTGGGTGTGTTACATTTAAACATATTAGAGTGTTGATCAGGAGGATCCTTGATGAGTTCACCAATCAACTTGAGATTTCAGGATGTGTGGGACTTTTGAGGGAGTGATGTGAAGAGCACTTCCCAATGGAGCATAGATATATCCTTCCCATTAGTGCTTTAATGAGAGGATACAGAACTATTGATTAGGTGTCAGAAACTGGTGCTTCCTCCAAGATGACTGGCTACCCAGTATTTGGAAGGATGGACTCTCTGACCTAAAAATGGACAGGCTAGGTCTCTGTCTCTTTTGTATTTGTTTTGTGTTCCAGTGCTCAGAAGACAGGTCAACACAAAACAGACTGTGTTCTGTAATCTGTATAAAGGATGGCAGAACAATCTGTCTATTTGTAGTTCCTTCCTACCAGGAAATGGAAATAGTTGTCTTGGGGCCAAGACACAAGATTTATAGTCTGGAGAGATGAGAGCTGACTTTTCTAGTGCACGATATGCTAGCTTCTAGACACTGAGAGAGCTCCTGTAAAAGTGAACATCAGAAGTAGAGATATATGTGCTTATTTAGCCCGAAAAAGGACTGAACCTATATTTGAGAGTTCCCAAATTAGAAGAGAGTTTGAGAATTGAACCTGCTAAAGAGAAAAGGGGATTGATTAACTTGGGCAGTTTGAGAAAGGTTAGGATCACCCACATAGTTCCTGAGCAGCATACAACTTGGACAGGAAAACCAGCGAATTACTTAGACAATGCACATCTAATGAGAAGGGAATCACTTGTTTAGCAAGTCCAAAGTGTGTTTGTCTTCTGGGGTGGCACCATGAGTCTGGGAAGGATTGTATAGGACTTTGTGAGAGGGCTACGAAATCACCAGAAAAGAGTGGCATGGAGGATACACATGTCAAGGTAGTTGTTGAGAAGAAGGTGGAGAAAGTTGGTGGAGAAAGAAAGTGAAGCATGGCTGGAGAAGCCACACATGACAATAGTCAGGCCCTGAGTAACCATTGAGTGGGAGCTGTGGAGATAAAAGCTAAAATCCTCTAGGGTACTCTCACCCCATCTCTCAGATCAAGGAATTTTCCTGGTTGTCCTTCTGACTCTTCCTTCTCAACTTTGCCTGTTAACATCCCTGACTTCCTTTGAGTCTCATCCTTTATAGGAAACCTTCCCCAACCCCAATTCCCGTGCCTTCCCTCCATTAATTATTTTCTATTTATCTAGTATATAGCTTGTTTGTATACATTTATTTGCATGTTGTCTCCTCCATTAAATCGTAAGCTCTTTGAGGCCAGGAATTGTTTTTTGCCTTTGTATCTCCCTCATTTAGCACCGTTTCTGGCACATAGTAAATACTTAATGCATCTTGATTGATTGATTGGTCTCTGGTCTGGGCTTCTAGCTAACTGGTGAGAAGCTGGTGGGAATATGGTTGGGGTAGGGATCATCACTCAGCAAAGGAGATTGAGAAAGAGAAGTCAGATAGTCAAGAAGGATTGGGATGGAATACTGCTGTGCTATAAGAAATGATGAATTCAGTGATCCTAGATATGGATAGACTTGAATAAAAGCAAAATGAGCAGAACCAAAAGAACATTGTATACAGTAACAACAATATTGTTTAGATACAAATTAAAGTGACCAAGTCATTTTAACTATTATAAATTTAACTATTATATTATATTATATAACTATTATAATATATTATATATTATAATTATTATATTAACTATTATAAATACCCAAATTAAATACAAAGGACATAAGAAGGAAGATGCCATCTGCATCCAGAGAAAGAACCGATAAATAGAAGTATGTATGAAATATATATATACATATTCATGTCTAATGGTAGCCATTTCTAGGGCAGGGATGAGGAGGGAAGAAATAAAAGAAAAAAAAGAAATTGACATAACTTTACTATGTATTTAAAAGGAATAGTAAGTTATACATAATAGATCTGAAGTTTCATGTACAATCATCTTTTTCTCTTCTGTTTATTTCTTAAATTCCAAATAAAATCAATAAAATGAAATAAAAAAGAAGTATTTACTAAACACCTATTATGTGACAGGCACTATGCTGAGCCATGGAGATATAAGGAAAGACAAAAGACAGTCCCTGCTCTCAAGGAATTCATGGTCTATAGAGGAGACAACTATATAGCTATATACTCTATAAACAGGAAATTATTAACAGAGGGAAGACACTAGAAGAATCAGGGAGAGTGCTGTTAAGAAAACCTTGAGAAGGGAGCAGTATGTAGAAGGAAAGCATGGTCAATAGTGTCAAAAATTCAGAGAGGCCAAGAAAAAGACAATACTTTTTTGCTTGACCAATTAGGGATTATTAAATAGTACTTAACAGTAGAAAACAAGGTCCAAGAATAAGAGTTACCATGTAGTCTTTGAAGATGGTTTCGGAGTCTTGGTATCCTCAATTTAAAGCTGGAAGAAAAAAAAATTTAGAGGTCATCTATTTCAATGCTTTCATTTTATAGATGACAAAACTGAGGTTCCCTTACTAGGGATCTCATTTTATAAATGAAATTAAGGGACTTGCTCAAGGTCACACATAGTATCAGAAATTTGAGCCTAGGTCTTTCTGATTACAAGTCTAACACTCTATCTATCCACTACAGCACACTCTGTCTCAAACATAAGCACTTATTTTAAGTACTAATGTACAGCTCAAGGTGGGGATAACTTGTATCTCACTATTAGATAACAAAGAAATAAGGAGGATAGAAGAGGAGAAACACTTGGATGAGGAGAAGAATGGAGATGTGAGCAGGAGGAAAGAAGGGAAGGAAACCACTTAAAATTAAGTACCTACTGTGTACCAGGCACTATGCTAAGAACCTAACACATATCTCATTTGATAGAAGGTCACTGTGCTAATAAAACCGTATCTCTAAAAATGCAATGAACAGCTTCTTCTATGGTCTGCATACTCCCAATACCAAAATTTCTTCTTAAGGACCACTTCATTAGCCCCTGCTGATCATTTTGGCCAGTAGACAAATTAGAACAATGCCCCCTTTCTTTCTAGTTAATCCTTTATGTCAGCTAGGAGAAGACATGACTTTGAGGGAGGCTGTGTGTGTATGTGTGTATATGTATGAGAGAGAGAGAGAGAGAGAGAGAGAGAGAGAGAGAGAGAGAGAGAGAGAGAGAGAAGATGTGGAGGACAGATTTACAAAAGGTCAGCTGGCTTCCCATTAGTGTAAGGAAAGAGATTTATTCTGAGTGCCTTTTTCGTGACAAGGAAAAAAAAAAACTAAACCCAGGACTCCCAGGTGGGGTAAAAGTTGAAGAATACTTTAATTTAGCAGGAAAAGGGCCTGCATAATTGATGGAGCCACCATGCCAAAGGTAATTTCTACTGCTCCCTCTATCTCACAAAGACATTTAGTATTGATGGAGATCAAAGTATCAGAAAACCCCTGCTGGGGAGCTGAAAGGCAAAGCTTCCAACCGCTTTTTCTCCCGCTCTAATAATATCGTCTTTATGTAGTTAATAAACTGCACACTTCAGTCAAACTATACCATTACAGAAGACTTAGGCAGCTAATAATTTAAGAGCAAAGAATTGCCTGTGTTCTTCCCTTTGAACTAAACAACAGTCTGTTGAATGAGGGGGACATCAAAGTCTTGTCACCATTACCAGTGTGGCTGGCTTGAGCCGAAGGGCACAGAGTGGGGACTTCAGTCATCAAGAAAAAAAGATGAAAGATATTGGCTTATCAACTCAAAGGTGGTACCAGGTGCTTGATTGTTTCTTTTTCTTTCCTCTTTTTTTTCTGTTTCAACTATACAAACTCTCATGCAGGGTGCTTATCACTGAGTGACTTGTTGGACAGGTATACCTGAGTTCAGTGAGTCTGTTCACAGTAACCCTGTGAACTTTGGCTTCCTATACCTCCATATTCCCTTCTGATCATTCCCCTCACCTCTCCCTCCAGCTCCTCAGCTTGTTTCTTCCTCAGCTGTGTCTCTTCCTAGGGCAACACTACCTTGATCAGAACTTTCCATATGGTGAATTAGCTTGTGTGGACCTGCTCCATTGCTTTGTCCTTCACAGCCCTCATGGCCAGGTATTTTTTAAAAATGTTTATTTGTATTATTATAAATTTGACAAAACATGTTCATTTCCATATACAAAGAAGAACAGAAAGAGAGGATTGTATATGAAAGTACAAGTTACATAGCCTTTTTTTTTTTTTTAAGTATAACCTGGTACTTATCTAACCCAGTAATGCACACTAAGGAATCAAGTTCTTCTGGAGAAATGGAATTCTTTGGCATGTCAGGACCAAGGAATGAAGAGGAACTGTATCTTAAAGGTATAGTGTGGCATTTCTCCCTACCCTGCAAAAGATAGGGAGACCCTCAGGAGAGATAGCTTGTGTATACGGATGGAGGGTTGGTTGGAGTTCCTCCAGGTGGTAAGAATATAAACCTAATGCAAGGACAACTGTACAGACAGTTTAAGCTTTACATTTGGCTTGAAAAATGAATTGAAAGGGAGACCGAGAATTGATTCAGTGGGACTGTGGTGAAGTCACTGCTCCAGCTTCGGGTACCTCCACCTTCAGTGACCATATGGGACAGTCTGAGGTTCCAAAGCAGGACTTTCCAAACCATACAGGTAAGTGGACTTTGAATTGGGAAAATAGGTACTTACTTCCTTTCTCTATCTGAGAGGGCAGAGGTTGAGTTCAAGATTTTCCTATTCTTTAAAGTTGATTTATGCTTCCTATTTTAATTAGTATCACAGGTGACTTAAGGTTGATTGAACATAACTACTTTGGTGGCTTGTATTATTATTTATGATTGGGGAACTGAAAAAAAGGGAGGAAAAGTGGCAAGTAAAGAAAGACAGAGAACAGATGATCTATCTGAGTCATTAGGCAGTGAGGGTTTCTCTTCCTGACTTCTATACCTCACTCCTCGACTGGGGGATCAGCAGATGAATGAAAGAAATTCTTATTGACATTGATTTCCTATTGTAATAGAGAGACTGATTTAATCCTTCACATGGAAAAAGGCTGGAATTCCGTTTGATGATATATAACGGACCTGCCTTGTTCCCCAGTTTGGAGTATTCCCAGATGTTTTGTAACTGGTAACAGTCTGCTAACCATGTGATGAAAATATAATCTGTTGATTGGCTTCATAACTAGAAGTAAGGTGTGTTTTTTTTTTCCTGCCTGGATGTAAGATCTGATAAGAGAGGTCAAGCTATAAGGGGAGAAGCCTCAGGCCTTCCTCATTCTAGGCCAATATGTGGCATGTGAATATAGATAAGGCCTTTGTTCTTTGATTCAATTTGTGTTTATTCTTGCTTGTTTTAGGTGAAGGAAATCAGGAATCTTGTGAGCTTTGAAAGGTTTGAAGAACAAGCCACCAGAGGTCTGTGGACTGAGTCCATGCTGGCATTTTCCTGAAACCAAATAGTGAGGGTCAAAGTCCTGAGGCACCTCTCCCGCCCAATCTATCAGTAATAAAATGCAGGCTCAGCCACCTACTCACCACGATCAATTTAGTAAAATTGGTGGAACACATGCTTTGTAAAAACTACATTAAGTTTGAGTCTAGTTTTTTCAGGGATCTAGAGGGTGCCCCAAGTGCTCTCCTTGTTGTTATAACTTCAAAGTAAATAAAGCTAATAGATGTGAATTGGTTCAATTGAACTGGGCGCCAATAACTGCCAGGTAACAATGGGTAGAACATAACAGAGTGGGTGGCTAGCATTAGAGAAAGAAACCTCCTGACCCCTTGGGCTGCTTCTAGAACCCTGAGAGGAGATGTAGGTGACTTTGCTTTTGCAGAATAAGTCTAGAGTAGCACTAAATTATTTTTATAAATCTCCTGAAGTTGAATAAATACAGATTTGGATCTTCTGTCTTAAGAGCTGAAAATAGCAGCTGGCTTCCTGGTTGGAGAGGGGCATGGGGAACTGTGCATTAATGTGGTTATATTACCTTCTTCATTCTCTGTGCATACACAGAGAAAGTCTTGTTGCTCATAGTATTTTCTCCTTAACCTGGGGGTTTGGAAATTTGACTATGATATTCCTGTAGGTTTTCACCCTGGGATCTCTTTCAGGTGGTGATTGGTGGATTTTTTCTATTTCTACTTTCCCCTCTTGTTCTGAAGGTAGCAACTAGAAGAGTAGGTCCCTCCTGGTAGGAGGGTGAGGGGTAACTTAACTGGTAATGTCCACATTCCAAGGGTAGGGACCCAAGGAGATGTAATGAGATTTCTGCTCTTTCCTTCTACAGGAGTTCAAAAACTGGACATTTTTTCCTTTGAGTAAACAAATGTAACAGATACTTGTGAGAATTCTTTCAGGGATTTTTTGGAAGTTTTTATTTTATTTTCTGCTTTGGGAGTTTAAATATGTAAATTCTTCCTTCCTGATTCTTTGCTAATATTTTATGTAAATTTTTTGTATCAATATTCATTAGGGAAATTGGTCTATAATTTTTCTTATTTTGGTTCTTCCTTGTTTAGGTATCAGCATCATATTTGTATCATAAAAAGAATCTGATAGGACTCCTTGCCTATTTTTCCAAATAGTTTATATAGCATTGGAATTAATTGTTTTTTAAATATTTGGTAGAATTCGTTTGGCCCTGGTAATTTTTTCTTATGAGTTCACTGATGGCTTGTTCAATTTCTTTTTCTGAAATGTGGTTAAGTATTTAATTTCCTCTTCTGTTAATACAGACAATTCGTATTTTTGTAAATATTCATCTATTTCTCTTACATTGTGAGATTTATTGGCATACAATTAGGAAAAATAGCTTTGAATTATTGTTTTAATTTCTTCTTCATTGGTGGTAAATTTACCCTTTTCTTTTTCGATACTGGCAATTTGTTTTGCTTCTTTCTTTTTTTTTTTAAAATCAAATTTACCAAAAGTTTATCTATTTTATTGTTTTTTTCATAAAACACCCCTTAATTTATTTATTAGTTCAATAGTTTTCTTGATTTCAATTTTTATTAATTTCTCCTTTGATTTTCAGAATTCCTAATTTGATATTTAAACAGAGGTTTTTAATTTGTACTTTTTTGACTTTTTTCGTTGTATGCCCAACTCATTGATCTCCTCTTTTTCTATTTTATTCATGTAGGCATTTAGAAATATAAAATTTCTCCTAAGAACATCTTTGGCTACATGCATAAATTTTAGTATGTTGTCTCATTATTGTCATTCTTTTGGATCAAGTTAATGATTATTTCAATGATGAGTGGTTTGACCTACTCATTCTTTAGAATTAGATTATTTACTTTTCAATTAATTCTTAGTCTATCTTTCCACAACCCTTTATTACATGGAATATTTATTGCATCATGCTTTGAAAAGGATACATTTGATATTTCTGCCTTTTTTTTTCTTTAAATAAATTTATATAACTTTTTACATTCATTTTCACAAGATTTTGGGTTCCAAAATTTTCTCCCCATTTG
>JAQQSK010009675.1:0-12988 GCA_028658325.1 Potorous gilbertii | reverse complement strand
TAGTATTTCATTACATTTATATATCATAAATTTTTCACCCATTCCTTGGTGCCTCCTTAATTTTCTAATTCTTTGCTACTACAAAAAGAACTACTGCAATTATAGTTTTTTACATATGGGTCCTTTTCCTTTTTTTTCTAAACTTCTTTGGGCGTAAGGGTATGTACAGTTTAATAGTTTTGGGGGAATAGTTCCAAATTGCTTTCCAGAAGGGCTGGACCTGTTCATAGCTCCACCAGCAATGTATTAATGTTCCTGTTTTCCCACAGCCCTTCCATCATTTGCCATTTACCATTTTTCTGCAACTCTACCAATCTGACGAGGTAGAACCTGAGTTGTACTACTGGGTCAAAGAATATACACAGTTTAGTGACTTGGAGGGGTCATGGTTCCAAATTGCTTACCATGAATAAACCAATTCACAGCACCACCAACAGTTCCTTTATGTGACTGTTTATTCCATAACCCTTCCAACATCTAATGTTTTCCCTCTTTGGCAATCTGATGATTGTAAGGTGAAAGCTTGAAGTTGCTCCAATTTGAATTTCTTTAATCAGTTGTGATTTAGAACATTTTTTTCCTCATATGAATATTGGTAGCTTGGATATCTTCCTTTGAGAACTGCCTATTCCTATCCTTCAATCATTTAGCAGTTGGGGATCACTTTTAGGACATTAGTGGAGGCCTCTGACTATCCACTTGTCACCATTCATACTTTCCATATGACTAGCTCATTTTCTCTTCAATAGCATCCTTTACTCCTTTTCTTCTTTGGATTTCCTTGTAGATTATATGTTGCAGTTTACTCACACCCACCACGAGCCTCTCCATTGTCCTTTGTATGACATTTATTTTTAATTCTTTGGAGACTATTGAATTCCATATCTTGGTTTGAATCCATGAAATAGAAGCATTGGGGATAAAAAGACAAAATAAAATAGACCCTGATCCCAAGGAGCTTTCCTTATTGGGGAGGAGGAAATGTATACTTATATAAGTAGATAAAAAACACATGAAGTAAACAACAGGTAATTTGTGGAGGAGTCACTAGCAGCTGGAGAGAAGGTAGTGCAGATTAGGATAGACTTCATGTAGGAAGTGGTGCTTGAGTTAAGCCTTAAAGGAAATACAGATTCTAAGAGGCATGATTAAGGAGAGAATCCATTTCAGACATGTACTGAAGGCATGGAGTTGAGAGATAGAATGCCAAATTCAGTGAACAGGAAATAAACCAGTTTGTATGTGACATAGGGTATATAGAGAGAAATGAAAAATGGGGCCAGACTGTGAAAGTCTCAGTTATTGGAAATACTCGAGAAGAAGCTGAATTATCTCCTAGTAGAGATGGTATAAAGGGGGATTCATGCTTCAGGTGAGGTTGTCCTAGAAATCTCTGTTTTATCTTGAATGATGGGAGTTTCTGATTTACCTAGAGATGCTCTCATGGTCTCAAGAATCAAAGATCCCCTCAGTCAGGAATTGCCCCCATTTCAGGTTCAATTTCAAGGTCTGCTTAACATGTCAGAAAATAATTTAATATAAAATAATGCACATAGTGAATGATTTATGTCTAATGTTTGCTAACATGACTGGCTTTGGGAAGGTGAGGCATCTGTCTCACTCTGAGACTTCCCTGCATGTATAGAATGATCACCTCACTGATAGCAGGTATCTTCACCCAGTCATGCTCAGGGCTTCCTGGGTTAGTTACCCTGCCAGCAGAGCCAGGAGTAGAAAAGTTGGACCTGCTGGCAGTCCCAGGTCTAGTATGATTCTCCCAGGGCATTTCCCATTCTCTTTCTCCCTAAGGACCTCCCTCCTTTCTTCCTTTGTCACTTCCGAGATGTGATTCATGCCTCCCTGCTCCCAACTCTGCCTGGCTGCTATGTGTCATTTCCTGATGTTGGTGAAACCCAGACTTGCACTGGTCCCCATGTGACTGGCTTTTGGGGGATTAGGGCTAAGGACTACATCCTTCTAGTCCCCATTCTCCCAAAAGAGCTCAAGCTATTTCAACTGTGTAAAGAAGTATTTCCTGATTTCTTGACAAGATGAATTGTTTGACTTTGGGTTCATGGAAGGTCAGACTTGGACCTTGTAGGCGTGCCCTCTGCATTCTTCTCTGACTCTTTCCCTAAACCTCCTTCCTCATTGTCCTCCAAGGGACCCCTTCTGACTTGTATTTTCAGAGTTCCATACCAGCAACCTGATCTGTGGACTTGTGAGATTTTGAAAATGATTAAAACATGTATTCAGTTCAATTCAACAAGTATTTATTGAGATTATGCAGTGCTTAACATAGTGCCTGGCACATAGTAGGATGCTTAATAAATATTTGTTTGCTGAGAGGTACATCAAAAAATTAGACGGTCCCTACCTTCAAGAACTTACATTCTGTTACTAGAAGGAAATAACATATACACAGACAAGTGGATATAAAACAAATGCAAGGTGGTTTCCAGGGTGGGAGAGGACAGGGAGATCAACTGTTGAGGATGGAAGGAAGATGGAGATCATAGTAAATAGAGGTGAGGAGCAGTGCATTGGAAAGAATAGTTAGAGTTTTGGATATTCATTGGATACTCAACTTCATTGAAAAGACTTTAGAGTCAGACAACCCAGATTCAAATTCCAGCCTCCTAATTTCTAACTGTATAGACTTGGGCAAATGTTTCGGCCTCAGTTTCCTTATTTATAAAATAAAGAGTTGGGTTAAGTGATCCCTAAGATCCTTTCCAACTCAAAAATCTATGATTTTATGAGAATAGAGAGTATTTCAGGAATGGCGGGGAGGTGGGGGAGCAGTCTAGGCAAATGCACAGAGGCAGGGTTTGAGTTTTGTATAGTTTACTGGAAACTTTCTTGCAGTGCTCTAAATAACTCAGTTCTACCAGCCTTCTCTGAAGGCTGAATGGGTGTTGAGCTCCAGCACAATGAAAATCTAACTCTGAGCTGTAAGAATTTATTATCCCTAGGACCAAGGTCTCCTCTGAGCTCCAGTTCTTTCAGGACCGTACCACTTTTCCTCATTAAAAATGAGTCATTCGGGAAACTACCAACTGATGTTTATATAGAGCCTTAAAGTCTACAAAGTTGTTTGTATGCCTTAATCCATTTAATCCTCACAATAACCCTTTGAGGTAAGTATTGCAGATTAGAGATTCATAGTTTTAAAGCTGGAAGGGATCTTAGAGTCCATTGAATCTGACCCCTTCCCCTCCACAATGATTTATAGAAGAGAAAACTGAGAAGATAGGTAAGGTCATTTCTCCAGGGTTGAGTCTTACTAGTAAGTGTCTAAAGTAGGATTTGAACTCAGGTCTTTCTGATTATAACTGCAAGGCCCAGGATATTATGCTACATTAAAAACTATAATATGCAGATGAAATTTCAGGTTTCCTCAAACCATGCTATGTCTATGAAGCAGCTGAGTGGTACAAAGGATAGAGTACTGGATTCAAATCCTGCTGCAGCTGTTTAGCTTTGTGCCCCCAGTAAGTCATTCTCTTAGCCTCAGTTAGCACCTACCTCAGGGCTATTTGTGAAGGTGAAGAATACGATAATATTTGTAAAGTGCTTTTCAAACCTCAAAGGACTCTATAATTTTGCTAGTTGTTATTATAGTTGCTGCTATAGTCCAGCTCCAAAGCAGTGCAGGTAAGTGGGTGTATCATGATGCCAGTTCACTACACAGAATTTTCAGGTACCCTCTCCACTAAGGAAAGCTTCACTTAGTCTCTCATCTTACCTCCATTTTATACTACACAGACTTCCTATGGATAATTATTTTCATTTTAAAGAAATCTAGATTAATTGTAGCATCTTCAGAGCAGTGTGTATAGAACACATCTGGGATATTTTACTCATTGGGGGCAGAGGGAGGATTCTACTGGAGCATCTTCAGACAGGGTGTCCAGAATGGTTAAGGGTAACCATTCTGTTACCATAACAAGGTAGAGTGATCAAAGGAGCTGGAGATATTTGGCCTGGAAAAGAGTTGGTAGGAAGAAGGATAGATAGGCTGTCATCAAATACTTGAAGGCTTATCATTTAGAGGAGACATCTTTTGCCATTTTAGAGGACAGAAATAGGACCAGTGGGTGGAAGTTTTAGGAAGGAAGATTTTGGTTCAGTAAAGGAAAGGGCTGTTAGAAAATAGAACAGGTTGCATTGAGAGATACCAAGTGAGCTCTATGTACTGTGACTGTTCAAAACAAGGCCCTCTGGTCATCAGCCAGGGATGCTAGAAGGAGGGTATTAGCATGGAGTTGGAAGCTAAGCTAGATGCCCTCTGAGGTCCCATCAAATGTTAAGATTCTATCCTCAGATTCTCCTCCCACCCGGCCTATTCATCAAACCCAGAGATACCTTCGCTATAGCCTACCTATCTCCTTCTTCAGACTAGGGTCTTCTCCCCTGAGTCAGAATGAGACTGTTAGTCATTCATGTCTGCGTCCGTGCCGGTGCTTGTGGTGAGCTGTGTACTGATTCTTGGCATAAGCCCTGGGAAGGATCTGTCTCTTGATGAGTTATTTGGGTCATTTGCATTTCTGCTACATTTTAAATATACATTTTTTATTAGTTGGTCATTCCTCCTCCTGTGGGACTTGTAGGTCAAGATTATTCTTCCATATGTGACTCACTGAGAAATGGAAATAGACAAAGACCACTGCTGAATTCAGGTTGGAAGTCAGGGATCTCAGCATCTTGGTGCCTGAAGCCTCTAACTTCTGCTGTCTTTTTTGCCTAAAGTAGAAAAGTGAACTATAAAATTTAATTTAATTATTTAATATTTTACATTAATTAATTTTAATTATTTAATTTATGAGTCTAGTTACACATGAGGATGACACTGACCCCATGAACCTTATGAACCTAGCCCATCTCTAGCCAAGTATTTAAATTGAAATAAGGTTATACCAATAAATTTGTTGTTGTTTTAAATAATTTCATAGGATCCTAGTTTTAGAGGTGGAAGGGATTCAGAGGTCATCTAATCTAATCCCTTCATTTTACAGGTGAGGGAACTGAGGCCCAGGAAAATTAAGTGCCTTTTTAGGAAGGAAAGGTAGTACCTTGCCTAAGGTGAAAAGTAGTATCAGAGGCAGGATCTGAACACAGATCTTTGGATACTACTCTGTTGGGTTTTTTTTAAGTCATTCATTTTTTTTTACACATTCATAATTTTCTCCCTCCTTCCAGCACTTTTTTTTACCTATTGAGAAGGCAAGCTATAAGATATCAATTACACATATGAAATCATGCAAAACATAGTTCCATGTTTAGCCATGTTGCAAAAAAAAGAGAAAAGCAAGAAAAATAAAGTGAAAAAAGTATGCTTCAATCTGCACTCTGAGTTTATCAGTTCCCTCTCTGGTGGTGGATGGAATTTTTCTTCCCGAGTCCTTTAGAATTTTCTTGGAACATTGTGTTGCTTAAAGTAGCTAAGTCTTTCACAGTTTTCAACATTGTTACAATGTTGCTATTACTATGTACAACAACCTCCTGGTTCTACTCACTTCACTTTGCATCATATAAGTCTTCCCAGATTTTTCTGAAACTATCCTCTTCATTGTTTCTGACTATACAATGGTATTCCATCATTATCATATGTCATAACTTGTCTAGCCATTCCCCAAGAGTATCCCTCCAGTTTCCAATTCTTTACCACCACAGATAGTTGCTACAAATCTTTTTGTACATATGGATCCTTTTCCTGTGATCTCTTTGGAAATACAAACCTGTAGTGATGTTGCTGAGTCAAGGAGTATGTGTAGTTTTATAGCCCTTTGGGCATAGTTCCAAATTGTTCTTCAGAGTGGTTGGACCAGTTCACAATTCTACCAATAGTGCATTAGTGTACCTATTTTTCCACATCCCCTCCAGCATTCCTTTTCTGTCATATAAACCAGTCACACATAGGTGTGTCATGATACCTCACAGTTGTTTTCATTTTTATTTCTCTGATTAATAATTATTTAGAGCATTTTGTCATATGACTACTGATAGCTTTGATTTCTTCTTCTGAAAAGTGCCTGTTCATATCCTTTGACTATTTATCAGTTGGGTAATGGCCCTTATTTTTATAAATTTGGCTCAGTTCCCTATATATTTGAGAAATGAGGCCTTTATCAGAGGAACTTGCTGTTAATTCTCCCACCCCAACCTACAGTTTCCTACTCTCCTAATTTTGGCTGCATTAGGTTTAATTCGTGCAAAAACTTTTTTTATTTTGATGTAATCAAAATTATCCATTTTATTCCTGTGGTTCTCTCTGTCTCTTGTTTGGTTATAAACACTTCCCTTGTCCATAGATCTGAACAGTCAATATTCTTAACATAATGCCTTCTGTATGTGTTTTTATATTAGTCATGTTTGGCTGTACTCTCCTTTTCCCCACCACAGTTTTGTAACTGTTCCTTATAACAAAGAATAAAAGTTAAGCAAAGCCAAAAGACATAGGGACCATACCTGATAGTATATGCAACATTCTGCACTTATAGTCTCTCACCTCTTTATTGAAGGAGGGAAGCATATCCTTATTCTTTTTCCAGGACAAAGATGTGTAATCACAGCATTCTCATGACTATATATTATCCAATTTTTCAACAAAACCATACGACTTGGTATTTCCACTTTCCTTTGCTCCTAGATCTCATAAATATTAGCCATAGACTTTATGAGATAGAAGACACATTAGTGTGTGTCCAGTTTGCTCCAGAAGAAACATGAGAGCTACCCCCAAGCATATGAAGGGGTTAGGTTTGGTCTACCTGACTCAGAAGATAGTACTAGGATAAGCAGGTGGAAGGTACAAAATAAGCAAATTAAGATTTAATGTCAGGAGAAACATCCTAACAATTAGAGCTTTCCTTGGATTACTCAGCCAACAAGGTACCTTCAGACAAAAATTATGATTTAAAGGGACACCTAGAAGGAAATAGTGGGTTATCTGTTGGACCAGAAGCTTCATACTGAAAGCATGCGCTCCTCATTTCTCCCTAGTGTCTGAATGTGGCAAGAACTTGTCTTGGGTACCAGCTTACAAGACAGCAAGAGGGCCAAGGCTAGGCTCCAACTGTGGGGAAGGAGGAGCAGTTCTGAGGGATATTCTTGTGGAAAATGGCCTTGCATTTCTCAGGTCTTGACCACCAGCCCATATAGAGCAGATCTTTCCTATAGGAAAAACAACAATACAAAATAGGACCTACATTGTATTGTGGAAAGAATGCTGGATTTGTAGTTAGGCAATGTGGGTTCAAACTCTAGCTCTGCTGTTGAATGATCACAAGTTTGGATCTTCCCTTACTCCTCCTCCCCCAAATGGGCAAAGCTCTGTACTATATCTTAGGGAGGAAAAGATTACGGTTTATCATCTGTTTTCAAAGAGGACCATAGCATCAGAAAGATGATGTCATGACTTTCAAGTGAAATTGTATTTGAAGATGCTAAGTCACCAGCCTCACTTTCTCCTCTGGAGCCATCTGAGTTCAGCGGTCCAATGTAGCTCAGGACAACTGGAGATGGCCCAAGATGCGGTGGGAGACCTTGACCTTTTTAAGCTAAAATCTTTTGAGTTCTTACTTGGACTGAGGCAGCATTCATTCAGTGAATAGGGCTGTTTAAGGGATAGATGTACACAAAGATAAAATTTTAAAACAGTCCCTATCCTTAAGGAATTTACATTCTCCTGGAACTTGGATGTTATCAGAAATAATAGTAATAGCTCATCTTATGTAATTATTCATACCAAGTACTTGTTTGAATCCTATAATGACCCATAAAACAAGTAGGATGACTACTGTACCCTTTCTATAGAAAGAGACATTAGGCCAGAGAGATGAAATGAATTGTCCTTGGTCAAACAGGTAGTAAGGTGGAATTGACCTTGATCAAAAGATAGTAAGTGGAGAGAGATGTTTAAACTCAGGCTCAAATCTTCTGACTCAAGTACAGTGCTCTTTCTATTAAAAGCCATTTGTTGCCTCTTAGTCCCACTGCTGAGTCAGACTCAGAATGTGACCAAGTCTACCAGGGGCAGGAGCTGTGCTGGCAAGCAGTGAGTGACAGAAGGCTAGAACAGGCCACCATGTTGGTCATTCCTTTATTGCAGTTCTTCCCATCTCTGTTTGTTAAAGTCCTTGAATATATTACTATGTGATTGAGGTGGGCAGCCCCTATGAAAGAGGGTCTAGAATTCTGGCCATCACCAACACTAACCACCGACCAGCTGCTAACAATAGGCCCAAGAACCCCAAACCTTTGGCCCTGCTACCAGCACATTTCTTCAGATCAAGAGGAGCAGCCTCATGGAGATGTGAAGCACCTGCTTCTACAGATGCTTCAGGGACCTCCTCCTCTGTAGCCACAGCTGCTAAAGACTCAGAAAAGAAAGTCACTGGCATCATCAAATGGTTCCATATTACAAGTAGATAGGGTGTTGTCATTGCAAATAACATGGAAGAAGATGCATTGGCACCTTCCTTGCCACTATTCTCCAAGGACCACTAAGCCTGCCCATCTGGCTTAAAAGTAGAAACTCCCTCCATGGGTGTTCTTCCTCTATTAAGATGTGAGCTCCTTGTGAGAAGGGACAATCTTGTTTTCCTATTTGTATCCCCATCCTTTAGCCCTGGTACTTTGCCCATAGCACAAGGTTAATAAATGCTTTTAAATTAATTGATTCTTTCTTCTGGCTCCTTTCATTTTCCTTTCCCTCTCACTGCTCACTTCCTACCTGTGTGGGAGGCTGCTTTCTAGCTGAGGTTCCGGGTTTTGGTCTATAATATGCAAATTTACTCTGCCTTAGTCCTAGAATTTCAGAAAGAGGTAGGAAGGCCTAGTTGAAGCTACTGACTTCTAAAGGGGTATAAGGCCCAGCAAAAGGTCCTGGCAGCTGAATGTCTTCTGCTGTGAGTGCATGTCTCTTTTTTTTGTGGGTGAGGGAGGTAGGAAGTAGGGGTGGGGGGACAGGTTGTGTGACTTTGGAAGAAATACAGTTAGGTGATCGGGGGTATTTCTGGTGAGGAATGAAGGCTATGATCCTAAGGCTGATCTCCAAAGAATCATAGTATTTTTTGAGCAGAGACAGACCAAGAGTAGAATCCAATTTTTTTTAACTGTGCCAGTCTCATATTCTCATTCTCTGGAGTTAGAATTTTGCTCCAGCACTTCTAATGCCTACAGGCTGCTTTGATTCTAGCTGAAGATGAGAGATTAGAGAAAATCTACCATACTGGCATCTAGGCCAGCCATGAGAGCTCAGCCCTTCTCAGTATGGCACCAGCCTAACATGCCATTTTTATTTCATAGTATGAGTGCCGTTGTCTGTGCTCACCACTCTGGCCACACTGACCTGCTTGCTTATTCCCCCTTAAAGAATTCTGAACTTTTAACGCTTCTATATATACACAGTAGCAACTGAGAGGGAATCTCTATTATTTATTTATTTATTATTTATCTCTATTATTATTGTTTTGCTTTTCTTATAAAGTATGTAATCAATTCATTGCTATTTTCAAAGCTGTTCAGGGTCTTTCTACAATCCAAAGCACTGATCATGGACATTAGGAAGGACTTGATTGACAAAGTCATGTGCCAGACAGGCTTTGTGTGGCTGCTGGGATATATCTAAAGTCCTCATCTATCTCACAAATTTTTGATGCTTCTCCAAAGTATCCTAGGATGACCTTTTGACCCTTTCTTTTGTCTTTATCTCCTCCTGCTTTCTGTCCTTTCCTTCTTTCCACTGTAGGCCAATATGTTTGCCAAGTGAAAAGGAAGTTGGGCTGGGGGTGGGAGTGGGATGTAGTGATGATCAGGACTTGATGCTTGAAGCAAATATTTTGGAGAGTCAAAGCCGTGTGACACAGTGGGAAGACATGTGACCTAGGAATAGGAAGATCACTCCTGCTTCTCCGTCTCTTCTCATTCGTATATTGGAGATAATTATCCTACCTCACAAAATTGTAGTGAGGAAAGTGCTTTGTAGAGAGCTATAGAGAAATGTGGGTTATTATTGGTCACAACAGTAGGTATGGGAGTCAGTCACTTCCTGGAACATGCCATTTTCCCATCAGCCCCACATCAAGCAAAGTGCCTAGTAAATCCTTTGCTTTCATTATCTCTTCACTACAGGCAATTAGGAAGTGTGCTCCAACATATTGGCACCTGGGACAAACCCTGGACTGTCCCACTCTAGTTATGGCTCCGTTTCTGCTGTTGCTTTTCTCTTTTTCATTGGTGCCTAGAGTGGCTGTGTCAGTCATTGAATCAACAAACATTTAATAAAGTACTAAAGTACCTAGGTACCAGGTTCTGGGAATCCAAAGACAAAAGCCCAAACTGTCCTTTGCTCTCATGAATCATACATTCTATCTAGGAAAATAATACACACACACACACACACATCTATGTAAAATAAATACAAGGCATTTCACTAGAGGCCCTAGCAGCTGGAGAGATAGGGACAAGGCCTTATACAGGAGATGGCATATAAGCTGAATTTTAAAGGAAGTGAGGGAATCCCCTCGTATCTGCTGTTTTTTAGTCTCCCTCCCTGCCTTCAGAAAAATCAGATAGGATGTGATGAAAAGATCAAGCATGTTCAGAATCTGTTTCCCATGACTAGAACTCTCTCCCTTCTCATTTCTGCCTCTTGGCTTTCCTGGCTTCCTTCAAGCCTCAGCTAAAGTCCTACCTTCTGCAAGAAACCTTTCCCTAGCCCTCTTCTTGCTAGTGTCTTCCCTCTATGGTTATCTGTAGTTTATCCAGAGTTCTTTCTTACCCATTGTTGCATTGTTCTCTCACCCATTAAATTGTGAGCTCATTGGGTATAGGGATTATTTTTTGCCTTTCTTTGTATCCCCAGCATTAATTTGTCACAGTGCTTGGCACATAGTAGGTGCTTAATAAATGCTTGCTGACTCAGGCTTTAATCCTAAATCCCAGCAAGGTTGTGCATGAACCTGGGAGGATACCTGGAGTGCCACCTTTCCACCTCTTAGGTTTAAATCTAGGATTTTTAAGCAAGAAGTCTTTTTTTCTGCACTACATATAGATCTATTGAAAGGTCAATAGGTATTGGAATGAAGCAAAAAATGCCTCAGGGGCGTCATCCCCTCTCCCCCATTTTCCTCTTCACGCATCCCTTGGAAAGGGCTGCCTAACCTTGGCTCGGTTCTCCCTGCAGCACTCGCTGTCCTTTGAGATGTTCCTCAGCACATCTATTTTGAACCTACAGCTGGTGCTGCTGAGAATAACTGGAGCTGTGATATTGGGATAAGGAGAAAGAAAAAATCATCTTCTCTCTGTCCCCTCCCCCTTCCCTATGTCATCTTCCTGGCCTCCTCTTCTCCCCAATCTGCCAGGTTCTAAGAATGCTTTCCCCTCCTCTAGTTTTCCTTCTGCAATCTCAAAATAATAGCGGATGCTTTTATAGCTCTGTAAGTTTTTCAAAGCATTTTGTAAACATTATCTCATTCATCTCTCACAAAAGGCCTTGAGGCATTAGGTATCATTGCCTTCATCTTATAGATGGGGAAACTGAGACTCAGTGAGATCAAGTGACTTGTCTATGGTCACATTGTTAATAACTACTGAGGTCTGGGGGGAATTGGAATCCCAGTTTTTCTTTTTCTTTATTCTCTAAAATTTATGGACAAGCCAATATAAAAAAGAGCAAAATACTACCAGATTACAAAGCTTATTTCCACACCAAATAGAGCTGTCCAGGGAAACCCTTCAGTTCCATCATGAATGATTGCTTTCTTATGTACTTGGAACATAACAGCCTATGACAAAGGCTTTAAACACACCAATCTGAAGCAAATATCTTATATATCTCCAATAAAAGCCAGGGTTTTTCTTACTCCAAAGCCAGTCCTCTTTCCATTACCCCATACTGAGCTGGAGGTGACCTTAGAGATCACTAGACCCAGCACCCTCATTTTACATATGAGGAAACTGAGTCCAGAAAGAAATGACTTGTTCAGTACTTCATACAGAGAGAACTGGGACCTGGGCCCAGATCTCTTCAATCTTGGCTCTTCCTTTTTGCATCATGCTAATGTCTTTAGATAATTGCTATCATGTATTCAAGCTGTTAAGATGGAAGCTTATTGCTATGGTTTACAGAAAAGTCATTGTAGTTGCTTAAGACACTTTAACTAAGGAAGCAGATTGGCTGGTAAGGATAAATCCAAAGGCCTTCGCTAAGGGCACATATTAATTCGCAGGATAAAAAGCTTCAGGACTAATATGGGATACCAAAGGGGAGGGGTAGGGCAGGTAAGGAACAGAAAAAGAATTCCGGGCAAAAGATGGAACCAGATTCCTGGGGCCAGGCTCCGGTGAAGAAAAGGAATTTGGTGATTCTAGAGAGATTTCTCCTTTGATTTGTTACACCCCAGGTACGTCAGGCTCCCATCACTCTTTCTTGTTTGACGGGTAGGAAACTTGGATCATTGGACTAGGGACAGCTAAGTGACAAAGTAGATAGGACTCTGGGCTTGGAGTCAAGAAGACATAAATTCAACTCTGTCCTCAGACTCTCATTAGCCGTGTGATCTTGACTGAGCCCTTTCATCTCTGCTTCAGTTCCCTCATCTATAAAATGGGATAATAAAAGTACCCATGCCCAGGATGTTTGTGAGGATAAGATGAAATAGTATTTATAAAGTACTTTGTGAACCTTTAAGCACCGTATAAGTGCTAGTTATTGTTAATAATAATGATGACGTTTATCTTTTTAAATGTTTATTTATTTTTAGTTTTCAACATTCATTTCCACAAAATTTTGAGTTCCAAATTTTCTCCCCATCTCTCCCTTCCCCCACCCCCAAACACCATGCATTCTGATTACCCCTTCCCCCAGTCTGCCCTCCCTTCTATCACACTCCTCCCTTCCCTTATCCCCATCGCCTCTATTTTCTTGTAGGGCAAGATAGATTTCTATACCCCATTACCTGTATTTCTTATTTCCCAGTTG